>PVKV010009701.1:0-74355 GCA_004027835.1 Alouatta palliata | reverse complement strand
CTTCCTGTAAAGTAGAGAAATGCCAAGTTGTTTTTTGAATATTGTGGATAGGTAAAATGTGTATGTCATTAATGGTAATTCTACTGAACTATTACAGAGTGGGCCAGGAACACATTTATGGATTCTGGGGATGTGTACTGTAATTCTTTGATTGGGATAGTGGACACTCTAGCCAAAATATATATATATATATATATATATATATATATATATATATGAACACAGAAGTACAAGACAAAGACAAATGAGACTTCTCTTATATCTCAGCAACATTTAGATGGAAATCAAATTTAAATGCAGTCCACTCTGCTTTTGGAAGAGGCTTTGATTCAGCTCCCAAATCTCGTTGCTTGACGCAGTCTCCTATGAGAATACTCAGAAGGTGTCTTCTTAAACAACAAACCTATTTTTAGTGGTGGAGCCGCTCTTGGTAGCTGTGTCTGCCTGGGACTGATAACCAATCACTATCTTTGGAGGAAGTCCTAACCTTTCCTTGTATACCCTCCCTATATGTGTAACAGCTTCTCTGTTTTCACATTTAGTAGTCCATATTGCTATCTTATCTCCTTTAACTCTAACATTAACAACAGCGCCACATACATCGTCACTGTAGTCATCAAAAGATTCTCCAATAAGGCACAGCAGTGTCTCTAGCCAAAAGCGATCGAGGTCACTTCGTCTCTGCTGTTTGTTCAATGTAATTAGCCATCATCCTCCCCGTTTGTTTTTCTCATCTTCCCACATAGGCTCAATACCATCCTTAAAAAGTGAGTAGTCACAACCAGGCATTAAATTACTAGACAACTGGATATGGTTGTACAGAGCCCAAAAGTCTTCAACTGTATCAAACTTAGAGATCAGCCTCAGGTTTGCTTGCCAAGTTTTGCTTTCATCATTTTTAAAAAACCAGAGTGCCCAGCTGTTCTGCAGAGGATGTTTAATATAGTGTTCTGGATTAGCAACCTCCTGATTAGATTCTGGTTTTTCCTCTTCTGTAGTCGGGGGATTAGAAGTAGGGGTGGTTTCCGGTTCGACAGTTGCCATCTTAGATCCAACATAGCATAATTTTTATGCTAAAATAAATAAAAGCATATTATGGTGTAAAACAAGATTCACACATTTTAAAATAAAATCTTAAGCTTTGACAAATTTTATGACTATAAAACAATCCTTGTAGTAATGTTCACTCTAAGATATTTTGGTAGAAAATCTTGAAAAATACTTCAAAGACTAATAATTTTGGGGAAAACCATTCTGTTTTTATTCCAGTGTTCTTTTTTTTATTTTACAAAATCAAATTTTTAAAATTTGCATTTTTCTCGTAATCAAATAATCCCTGTAGTTTTAAGACTATCTTTTTTTTTTAATATATATACTTTTTATTGCATTTTAGGTTTAGGGGTACATGTGAAGAACATGCAAGATTGTTGCATAGGTACACACATGGCAGTGTGATTTGCTGCCTTCCTCCCCATCACCTATATCTGGTATTTAGCCCCATGCTATCCCTCCCCAACTCCTCACCCCCCGCTGTCCCTCCCCCCTGACAAACCCCAGTGTGAGATGCTCCCCTCCCTGTGTCCTGTGTCCATGTGTTCTCATTGTTCAACACCCACCTATGAGTGAGAATATGCGGTGTTTGATTTTCTGTTCTTGTGTCAGTTTGCTGAGAATAATGGTTTCCAGGTTCATCCATGTCCCTACAAAGGATGCGAACTCATCGTTTTTGATGGCTGCATAATATTCCATGGTGTATATGTGCCACATTTTCCCTGTCCAGTCTATCATCGATGGGCATTTGTGTTGGTTCCAGGTCTTTGCTATTGTAAACAGTGCTGCAATGAACATTCATGTGCATGTGTCCTTATAGTAGAACAATTTATAATCCTTTGGATATATACCCAGTAATGGTATATATTTCTATGGAATTTCTATTTCTAGGTCCTTGAGGAATCACCACACTGTCTTCCACAATGGTTGAACTAATTGACACTCCCACCAACAGTGTAAAAGTGTTCCTATTTCTCCACATCCTCTCCAGCATCTGTTGTCTCCAGATTTTTTAATGATTGCCATTCTAACTGGCATGAGATGGTATCTCAATGTAGTTTTGATTTGCATTTCTCTAATGACCAGTGATGATGAGCATTTTTTCATGTTTGCTGGCCTCATGTATGTCTTCTTTTGTAAAGTGTCTGTTCATATCCTTTGCCCACTTTTGAATGGGCTTGTTTGTTTTTTGTCTTGTAAATCTCTTTTAGTTCTTTGTAGATTCTGGATATCAGCCCTTTGTCAGATGGGTAGACTGCAAAAATTATTTCCCATTCCGTTGGTTGCTGATTCACTCTAATGACTGTTTCTTTTGCTGTGAAGAAACTATGGAGTTTGATTAGGTCCCATTTGTCTATTTTGGCTTTTGTTGCCAATGCTTTTGGTGTTTTGGTCATGAAGTCCTTGCCTACGCCTATGTCCTGAATGGTTTTGCTTAGGTTTTCATCTAGGGTTTTTATGGTGTTAGGTCTTATGTTTAAGTCTTTAATCCATCTGGAGTTAATTTTAGTGTAAGGTATCAGGAAGGGGTCCAGTTTCTGCTTTCTGCACATGGCTAGCCAGTTTTCCCAACACCATTTTATTAAACAGGGACTCCTTTCCCCAATCCTTGTTTTTGTCTGGTTTGTCAAAGATCAGATGGTTGTAGATGTGTTGTGTTGCCTCGGAGGCCTCTGTTCTGTTCTATTGGTATATATCTCTGTTTTAGAACCAGTATCATGCTGTTTTGTTTACTGTAGCCTTGTAGTGTACTTTGAAGTCTGGTAGTGTGATGCCTCCCGCTTTGTTCTTTTTGTTTAGAATCAACTTGGCTATGCAGGCTCTCTTTTGGTTCCACATGAAGTTTAAGGTGTTTTTTTCCAGTTCTGTGAGGAAGGTCATTGGTAACTTGATGGGGACAGTGTTGAATCTGTAAATTACTTTGGGCTGTATGGCCATTTTCAAGATATTGATTCTTCCTAACCATGAACATGGAATGTTTCTCCATCTATTTGTATCCTCTCTTATTTCGTTGAGCAGTGGTTTGTAGTTCTCCTTGAAGAGGTCCTTTACATTCCTTGTTAGTTTTATTCCTAGGTATTTCATTCTCTGTAGCAATTGTGAATGGAAGTTCCTTCTTGATTTTGTTCTCTTTAAGTCTGTTATTGGTATATAGGAATGCTTGTGATTTTTCCACATTGATTTTGTATCCTGAGATTTTGCTGAAGTTGCTTATCAGTTTCAGGAGATTTTGGGCTGAGATGATGGGGTCTTCTAGATGTACAATCATGTTGTCTGTGAATAGAGACAATTTGACTTCCTCCTTTCCTATTTGAATACCCTTTATTTCTTTTTCTTGCCTGATTGCTCTGGCTAGAACTTCCAGTACTATATTGAAGAGGAATGATGAGAGAGGACATCTTGTCTAGTGCCAGATTTCAAAGGGAATGCTTCCAGTTTTCGCCCATTCAGTATAATATTGGCTGTTGGTTGGTCATAAACAGCTTTTATTATTTTGAGATACATTCTGTCAGTATCTAGTTTTTTTAGAGCTTTTAGCATAAATGGCTGTTGAATTTTGTCAAAGGTCTTCTCTGCATCAATTGAGATGATCATGTGGTTTTTGTCTTTGGTTCTGTTTATGTGGTGAATTATGTTTACAGACTTGCATATGTTGAACCAGCCTTGCATCCCTGGATGAATCCTAGTTGATCATGGTGGATAAGCTTTTTGATGTGCTGTTGCAATCTGTTTGCCAGTATTTTATTGAATAATTTTGCATCTACGTTCATCATGGATATTGGCCTAAAGTTTTCTTTTCGTGTTGAGTCTCTGCCAGGTTTTGGTATCAGGATGATGTTGGTCTCATAAAATGATTTGGGAAGGATTCCCTGTTTTTGAATTGTTTGGAATAGTTTCAGAAGGAGTGGTACCAGCTCCTCTTTGTATGTCTGGTAGAATTCGGCTGTGAACCCATCTGGACCTTGGGGTTTTTTAGGTGGTTGGCTCTTAATTGCTGCCTCAACTTCAGCCCTTGTTATCGGTCTATTCAGGGTTTCGACTTCTTCCTGGTTTAGGCTTGGGAGGATGCAAGTGTCCAGGAATTTATCCATTTCTTCCAGGTTTACTAGTTTATGTGCATAGAGTTGTTTGTAATAATCTCTGATGATGGTTTGAATTTCTGTGGACTCTGTAGTGATAACCCCTTGATTGTTTTTTATTGCATCTATTTGATTCTTCTCTTTTCTTTTCTATTAATTTGGCTAGTGGTCTGTCTATTTTGTTGACCTTTTCGAAAAATCAGCTCCTGGATTTATTGATTTTTTGAAGAGTTTTTTGTGTCTCTATCTCCTTCAGTTCTGCTCTGATCTTAGTTATTTCTTGTCTTCTGCTAGGTTTTGAGTTTTTTTCATCTTGCTCCTCTAGCTCTTTCAATTTTGATGATAGGGTGTCAATTTTAGATCTTTCCTTGCTTCTCATGTGGGCATTTATTGCTCTATATTTTCCTCTAGAGACTGCTTTAAATGTGTCCCAGAGATTCTGGTATGTTGTGTCTTCGTTCTCATTGGTTTTGAAGAACATCTTTATTTCTGCCTTCATTTCATTGTTTATCCAGTCAACATTCAAGAGCCAGTTGTTCAGTTTCCATGAAGCTGTGCGGTTTCTGAATTCTGAGTTCTAAGAATTCAGTTTCTGAATTCTGAGTTCTAACTTGATTGCACTGTGGTCTGAGAGACTGTTTGTTATGATTTCCATTCTTTTGCATTTGCTGAGGAGTGATTTACTTCGTACTATGTGGTCAATTTTAGAGTAGGTGTGATGTGGTGCTGAGAAGAATGCATATGCTGTGGATTTGGGGTGGAGAGTTCTGTAAATGTCTATTAGGTTTGCTTAGTCCAGGTCTGAATTCAAGTCCTGAATATCCTTGTTAAATTTCTGTCTCGTTGATCTAATATTGACAATGGGATGTTCAAGTCTCCCACTATTATTGTGTTGAATCTGTTTTAGTACCAGTACCATGTACTAAGTCTCTTTGTAAGTCATTAATAACTTGCCTTATGTATCTGGGTGCTCCTGTATTGGATGCATATATATTTAGGATCGTAGCTCTTCTTGTTGCATTGATCCTTTTACCATTATGTAAGGTCTTTCTTTGTCTCTTTTGATCTTTGTTGGTTTAAAGTCTATTTTATCAGAGACGAGAATTGCAACTCCTGCTTTTTTTTCTTCTCCATTTGTTTGGTAAATCTTCCTCCATCCCTTTATTTTGAGTCTTTTTGTATCTTTGCATGTGAGATGGGTTTCCTGGATACAGCACACCAAGGGGTTTTGGCTTTTTATCCAATTTGCCAGTCTGTGTCTTTTGATTGGGGCATTTAGTCCATTTACATTTAGGGTTAATATTGTTATGTGTGAATTTGATCCTGCCATTTTGATGCTAGCTAGCTGTTTTGCCCATTAGTTGATGCAGTTTCTTCATTGTGTTGATGCTCTTTACCGTTTGATATGTTTTTGTAGTGGCTGGTACTGGTAGTTCCTTTCTATGTTTAGTGCCTCTTTCCGGAGCTCTTGTAAAGCAGGCCTGGTAGTGATGAAATCTCTGAGTACTTGCTTGTTCGCAAAGGATTTTGTTTTTCCTTCACTTATGAAGCTTAGTTTGGCTGGATATGAAATTCTGGGTTGAAAGTTCTTTTCTTTAAGGATGTTGAATATTGGCCCCCACTCTCTTCTGGCTTGTAGGGTTTCTGCTGAGAGATCTGCTGTGAGTCTGATGGGCTTCCCTTTGTGGGAACCCAACCTTTATCTCTGGCTGCCTTTAGCATTTTCTCCTTCATTTCAACCCTGGTGAATCTGACAATTATGTGCCTTGGGTTTGCTCTTCTTGAGGAATATCTTTGTGGTGTTCTTTGTATTTCCTGGACTTGACTATTGGCCTGCCTTGCTAGACTGGGGAAGCTTTCCTGGATAATATCCTGAAGAGTATTTTCCAGCTTGGATTCATTCTCTCTGTCACATTCAGGTACACCTATCAAACGAAGATTAGGTCTTTTCACATAGTGCCATATTCTTGGAGACTTTGTTCATTCCTTTTTACTCTTTTTTCTCTACTCTTGCCTTCTCGTTTTATTTCATTGAGTTGATCTTCGACCTCTGATATCCTTTCTTCTGCTTGGTCAATTCGACTGTTGAAACTTGTGTATGCTTTGCAAAGTTCTCGTGTTGTGTTTTTCAGCTCCATCAATTCACTCATATTTTTCTCTTAGTTGTTTATTCTCGTTAGCATTTTGTCAAATATTTTTTCAGTATTCTTAGTTTCTTTGCATTAGGTTACAACATGTTCTTTTAGCTCACAGAAGTTTCTTATTACCCACCTTCTGAGGCCTGATTCTGTCAATTCATCACACTCATTGTCCATCCAGCCTTGTTCCCTTGCTGGTGAGGAGTTGTGATCCCTTGTAGGAGGAGAGGCATTCTGGTATCGGATGTTTTCATCATTTTTGTGCTGGTTTCTTCCCATCTTTGTGGATTTATTCACCTGTCATCTTTGTAGTTGTTGAGTATCAGATTGGATCTCTGAGTGGACGTCCAGTTTGTTGATGATGAAGTTATTTCTTTCTGTTTTTAGTTTTCCTCTGACAGTCTGGCCCCTCTGCTGTAGGACTGCTGAGGTCCACTCCAGGCCCTGCTTGCCTGGGGATCACCTGCAGTGGCTGCAGAACAGTAAGAGTTGCTGCCAGTTTCTTCTTCTGCTATCTATGTCCCAGAACGATACCCGCCAGATGTCAGTCTGAGCTCTCCTTTATGAGGTGACTCTTTGGATATATGGGAGTCAGGGAGCTGCTTGAGGAGAGAGTCTGTCCTTTATAGGAGCTCAAGTGCTGAGCTGTGAACTCTGTTGTTCATTCAGAGCTGCTGGGCAGGTGTGTTTAAGTCTGCTGCAGCAGAACTCATATGTTCCCCAGTTTTTTTTTTCCAAGGTGCTCTGTCCTGGGGAGTTAGGGCTTTATTTATGAGTTTCTGTTGTGCTGCTGCCCTTTTTCAGGTCTGCCCTGCCCAGCAAGGAGGCAGCCTAGTCACTGTCTGCCTGCAGAGGCTTTGCTGAGCTGCTGTGGGCTTTGCCCAGCTGCCATGTGAACTTCCCTGCAGTCCTGTTTATACAGGTGTAGTTAAAACTGCCTTGGCAATGGTAGCCCACCTCTATAATGGCAGACTTTCTCTGTAATGGTGGGCTGCCTTCGCAATGGCAAACTATCTCCTTAGTGTTGGACTGCCTCGGTAATGGCGGACACCCCTCCCCCACAGAGCTGGACTGACCCAGGTTCAGCTGTGCTTGCTGTGAAACTCTCAAGCCAGAGTGTTTCAGATTGCTCTGTTTTTGTGGGGGTGGGACCAGCTGAGCCTGATCACCTGGCTCCCTGCTTCAGAGCCCTTTTTTTTTTTCTTTTTAGTTGAACAGTTGACTCTCTCCCAGGTGTTCCAGTCACCTGTTGAAAAGGCACCGGGATCTGTGCGATTTCCTGTGCGGTGACCCACTGTGCAGGCTGAAACAGCCGCGCTGAGATTTATTGTGCTTTTTTGCCCGGGAATCTCCTGGCCTGGCTCCCTGTTTCAGTCCCCTTCTTAATCAGTTGAATGGGTGACTCTGTCTGACAGGAGCTCCAATAGCCAGCTAAAATGGCGCTCAGACCCATGTATTTTGTATGGAGAACCACCATGCTGGAACGCTGGCAAAACAGCCGCACTGGCCAAAATAGCCACACTGGCAACCCATGGGGCTCCTCCGCCTGGGAATCTGCTGGTCTGTGGGCAATAAAAATCCGTCTGGAAATGTGGAGTCCAGTCACCCTCCAGGCTTTTGCTGGGAGGTGCAATCCTGAGCTGCTCCTAATTGGTCATCTTGGATCCCTCCCTGGCAGTTACATCTTTTAGATGGTTTGTGAAAGACTGTTAAAACTTCATCAAAGTAAGAGGATAAGTATCTATTTTTCCTTATGGTTATTTTTCTATACCTATAAATGTATACCTATTGCTGCCTTATAAAGTTCAACATATCCTCCAGGGGGCACTAAATGCAGTAGTAAATGTATTTAATGTTATGCAAATACAAATGATGTGTGGAGAAGTAATGAGATGTGAAGGCAGCATTCTGACTGCCATGATGGTCATGCTGGAGTTGTCGCTGGATAGCATCCTGGTAAGTATGTCTTCCTAGGGGTGTGAGTCTAGATCAAGCAGTTTGGCTGGTATGCACTTGGAATCTTAAAAGCTTTTTTGAGTGAGAAGCCATCAAGATGAGATTTGCAGAACCAGTATACATGTATATATATTTTCAGTTTTCAAGATTTCCAGCTCATTTCACCCTATACAAGGGAATAGACAAGTAAAGTCATATTTATATACACCCTGTGCACCTGTAGAATGGGCACAAATCCTATATAATGCTAATCTTTACTAAGGATATCTAGGCTGCATGTCCTAAGAGAAAACACATGTTCAAAATTATGTCATTGAAGATCAGCACACATATATCATCTGTTCAGCACCTAGGACACAGTCTAAGCTGGAGAAACCCCAAATGGGTACTTGAATTCACTCTGGCTGATTCTAGGGTAAATTGTAAGCCTCCAAGCCAGCTTGACGAGTCCTACATATTCTAAAATATTTGGTTCTAATCCAACATACACCTGTTATTTCAGTGCTTCATTGTTTCCAATGTAATCTATTTGTGTGCCATATCTATGTGTCTTTTGCCTTCTTATAAGGAAAAATCTCTAAATATATTTATAATCACTTTAAATAGCTGTCTAATGCTAGTTGATCTGTACTCACTGCTTATTCAACATCTCAAAATGTAATTCATTTTCTTAAATATGAAACCTGGTCCTTTAAAAGTATTTTTCATCTCAATTCTTGACATCACTGTCTATCTAGCTGTTCAAGGAAAAAATCAAGGGATCAACTTATAAAAACACATTATTGTTTATAAAACATAATTTTGCATTTTAAAATATAGCATAAGAAAGCAGTAGATATCACATTCGAACAAATATGTAATTATATTATATAAATAAATATAAATGTAAAATATATGTAAACATAAGCTGTTTTTTAGAAACCTCTTTCCATTTTAGCTTAGCTTTCATATCACATTGGTCACTAAGATTTACCAGTTTTATCTCCCACATGTCCATTCAGGCTGACAGCCTCATACTTAATGTCCTTGCTTCTAGTCTTGCCTCATTTTCATTAATGCTCTATGCTAATACCAGGGTGTTCTTTCTAAAAGTAGTTGGACTATTTTTAAGTTTCAGTTCCTTGAATTATACACTATTTATTACAGGATTAGTTTCAAACTTTTTTAGCAGAGCATACAGTGCTTCAGAAGAGCATACAGATCCTCATCTCTCTTCCCATTCCCCATCCCCCCACATTGTGTGTCCACTATGAACTGAATATTTTCATATAGTTTAAGAACATTTACATATAATAAGTTACATTTACTCTTTTTTGGGTTAGATTTCTATAAATTTTGACAAATACATATTTAACCACAACAGTAATTGAGATACAGAAAATTTTCATCACCCTAAAAAATCACCTCATGCCATCTTTTTGTAGTAAATCTCCATCTTCATCCCCAAGCACTGGTGAATTCTGATCTATGTTTAGTCTCTATAGCCTTACCTTTGACAGAATGTCAAATAAATGTGGCTGTACAGTATATAGCCTTTTAAGTCTCTTTCACTTAGCATAAAGGATTTAAGATTCATTCGTATCTTAGTTCTCAATCATTTATATTTACCCCAAGCAAGACAATCACTCCTGCCAACTTCTCATGTCTTCATGACTTTGAGCATTCTTTGTTTCGGAAATGCCTTGTGAAACTGCTGAACATCTGCTCATTTTAAAAAATGCAAACATCTTCAGCTCATTTGTCATTATAATAGGACTACTTCAGACCAACTTAGGCATTAGCTTTTGTATAATACTACATTGCATTGCAATGATTTGTGTAGTTGCTGATTTCTTCTACTCTAGGGATGAGTAAATATCCTGTGGACTATGTCCACAGGCGAAATCAGCTCCCTCCACCAATCCATCCCCCAGCTTTATGTGACAGAGATAGTATGTGGCCTACAAAACCTGAAATATTTGCCAAGTAGCTCTTTACAGAGAAAATTTGCCGTCTCCTACTCCACTTGACTATGAAATCTTTGCATCCCCGGAATGTAATTATATCAGTCAGGGTTTGGTTAGGAAAAGAGAAACCATGTTAGATATTTCAACACAGAAAGTTTTAGTATAGTGATATGATTATAAAAATGTTAGAAGGATGGGAGAAGCATACAGGAATTGTACTAACCACAACCCTGGAACCAACACACCTATTGTCCTTATAAGAGCTGGAAATCAGCACTTCTGCTTTGCAGCTACCAGAAACAAACAAAAAAGAACGGCTTCTTTTTGCCTTCTAATCTGATGTGAGTACCTCCAGATGACAGAATCTAACCAGAAATCAGTTCTCAAAGAAGTCTGAGAAATGTCATTTTCAAGTTACTACTCCCAGTACTAGGGAGAAGATAGAAGTGTGAGTATGTAGGAGCTGAGTGTCAATGGACTGTATCTGGCACACTGGCATACTGTTGTACATAGTAGGTGCTTAGTAAAGGTTTTGGAATTACAAATATTCAGGGCATTTAGTATACTAAGTAAGAACTTCACAGAATACCTAGATTAATAAAATCATTTCTTGCACACTGTCATACTGTTGTACACAGTAGGTGCTTAGCAAAGGCTATTGAATTAAATATTCAGAGCATTTAGTATACTAAATAAGAACTTCACAGAGTGCCTAGACTAATAAAATCATTTCTTGCCTTCAGGTAGCTCACAGTTTAGACAAAGAGGCTAAAATGTAAACAACTGAGTATGTCTTTGAGGAACAGTGTAATAGCTGTTGAATCCCTATCACAGAGAACAAGCTAAAAGAGTACAGAAGAAAGAATAAATTCAGCATAGAGGACAAAAAGGGGATGGCTTCTTGGAGGAAATGATACACACTCTAGGCTTTGTGAAAGGGCTTTTGAAACTGACAGAAGACTGGAGGAAAATTCACTCGAAAGGAAAAAGGAGGTACCATGTCACCAAGATACGGAAGCAAATGGCATTTTGGGGAGTTTGTACGGCATAGCTGTAACTTAATGAATTTTTTAAATATTATAGTACTTAAGTTTGAAAAAGTAAAATAAGTTACATTATTCCAGAAACATAGTAATTTACCTAGCAAATCTATACTTCAATTATAAACTCCAGTCTAATCCAGGTCCAAAATTCCATGACTAGAATTTGATAGCAGCTTTATTGCAAGTACTAAAATCCAAGTTCTTTAATTGGTCCTTGGAAAGATTATGTACCTTAGCATTAACTTTATACCCAACGCCATTTGTTAAAGAGTAATATTTCTTGCCCTCAACCCTTGTCCTCACCTCACATGCCACATTATGTTCCAAATCCAAGCCTAGGGCATGCAGGCACAATGCTCTACTCTTAATAGAGTCAGTGGAAATCATGTGGTGGCTATGTACTAGAGATCAAACTTGAATGGAGGTCTCAACTAACTAATTTCTCTATCAAATTTCACATGCTGTATATATCAGTCACATTTTGCATAGATGGAGGAGTATGTGTAAATATGGCCTCTTAGCAGACTTTTGGTTTCCATTTAAGTGGGAGGAATTATTAGAATGAAGATTTAAAGTGGCATTCTTATTTTAAAATTAAGTCATGTACATATAAGTCTGCCACAGTTAGCACCCAAAATTCAGTGTGACCTTTATGGCAGCTGGTGATACTCTAATATTTCTGAGTAGTACATAAAAGGTGAAAGGGCATATCGCCTTTCAATGTGCATATGTAAGTGCAATAAGTATTAATAGGAGTACATACTTGTGGATAATCCTGGAATGTACATCTAGATGTGTAGTTAGGAACAGTTATGTGAAATTGATACAAGTATCTGTCATCAGTGGCATTTGATTATCAATTTCCCTTGTGCGTTTTGGAAGAACTATAAGTATATGGTAGCTTGCTTTTCTTAGATTTTATAAAAGGTAATGAGTGTTTTGAATTTCTTTAAATTCTTCCATACATAATTATATTTGTTTGGAATCCATAAATTTAAATGTAGGAGTGCTTTTTTATTTGTTTTATTTTGCAAAGTCCAAGAAGGCATTATAGAATTTCAAAATGTGATTTCGTATATGAAACTCAATTCTTAACTACCTGTTTTTTTAATAACCCCAGAAGAAATCTCAAGAGGACAGTGTAGATATTTTATTATATTCTCTTGCTCTCTGCACAGATTTTCCTGACTTCTTGGCTCTCTTGTTTTTTCTTTCTTTGCTTAGCTTTTTGATTATCCTTATTCCCTGCTCTACACTTCAGTTATGAGATATATATAAAAATTAGTGAGGAGAAGTAAACATAAACATAAAAGGATGTTTGTGTGGAGGGTTTCAGACGGTTTTACTTTCTCCTTCATATTTTTCTGTATTGTTTGAGGGTGATAAAGATTAGAAAAATGATTATTTGAATCACAAAGCAAACTAGCATTAATATTTTAGGATCTTTAAGAACTTGGTTAATAGAATTTTTAATGTACAGGTTCTAACAACTAACCTAGTTTTCCTATGAAAAATTAGTTTTCAAATGAATTGGTTTGACTTATTCAAAATGTTGTTCTTAAGAGTTCATGAAAAAATTTACTGAATTTTAGTAAGATCTTTGCATTTTATGTGTCAGACAAAATGATAACTGCTTTTTTTTTTTTTTTTTTACTGAATTGTCATTGCAAAGGCAGGAACCATATCTGTTTTTTACCTCAGTCATATTCCCTATGCTTTTAGCTTCAGTAGATGTTTGTTATTTAACATATAAGCATACTTATAAATTAGCTTAAGAAACATTCTAGCATAAAAATTGGCAAAGTATACAAAGTACATTAGTATGTAAATATAAAGTAATGTAATGCACAAAGAAACTCAAATTGCCAATAATCATGAAAGATGTTTTACTTCATTAAGAATCAAATAATATTGATGGAAACAACCTATATGCTGGAAGGGACGTCGTGGCATAACCCGCTTATCTGGTGTAAAAAGAGTTTATGGAACGCCATGCTCTGTGCTCAAGGGAGGAAGTTCTCTTGGAAGCACAAGAATGCGACCAGACTTGCTGGCTCCTATCTACAACCCCTCTAGCTTGTTTAATGATTAAATCTAGAATAGAATTTGTTCTATATGTCTCAAAGGAAATGCCAAACCACCCTAGCTATCTCCCCCTGACACCCCTACCACATTCTTGCTTTGTGTTGTACACCAGTAAATGGTGTGGGTCTCCAGAGCTTGGGGCCTTCGCAGACTCCATACTCACATTGGCCCCCTGGTCCCCACTTTATGCATTCTTAACTTGTCTTTTCTCATTTCTTTGTCTCCGCCATTCCTTGCAACCCCCACAGTCCCTGTCAGGGCTGGTCCCTGACAACTATATATCTTTTTTTCTAAAGATTCAAAATACTTGGCTATCTTCAGCATTGGCAAAAGAATAGGGAAGAGTAAGCACTTTCATTCTCTATTGATAAAAGTGAAAATTATTTTTCAATTCATTCTGGAAAGCAGTTTGGAAATATGTATGAATATAGAAGATATGGAGCTTTTGTTCCACAATTCTTTACCTAGGAATTTATTTTAAGGAGATATTCAAGTGATTAGGTGTGGTAAGATGTATATGTAGGAATGTTTATGGCAGCACTGATTATATCATAGAAGAACTGGAGCTCTAAATATTCATCAATAATAAATCTATTAAATAAACTATGATTCCTTTATATAAAGAAATACCACACAGCCATTAAATGATGTCAATTTATATTTATTGATCTTTAAAATTGTTAATGTTACATTGTTGAGTGAAAAAACAGGTTGCAATACAGCATGTGTAGAATGATTGCTCTGTATCAGAGGTGGGCAAACTTGTTGTATAAGGTCAGGAAGTAATATTTCAAGTTTTGTGGGTTGTATAGTCTCTGTCATATTTCTCAACTCTCCTATTATAGTGTAAAAGTATCCAGGGATGTGTGTAAACAAGTGAGCATGGCTATGTTCCAATAAAACTTTATTTACAGAAACAGGCAGCTGCTTAACTTTGCTGATCCCTAGTATGTATGTAAAAATGTGTGTGTTTATAAACACACACATACACACCCACACACAAAAACATACAAAGACTGAGTGAGAGCATATACATTTCTAGAAGAATGTTTACCCAAATGTTAACAATAGATAGCTCTGCAAGGCAATTCTAGGTGATTTTCGTTACTTTATATTTTTCTGTATTATATGATTTTTATAGGCACTAGGAAATGTCATAAAAATATTATTTAATGAAAAGGCAAGAGTCTGTTTATCCTTCAGAAAAACAGGTTCATAGTGTAACACGCCAAAGTGTTCTGAGATCTTGCATTTTACATATGCACATATCAAATAAAGTAATATTTAAATATAGTTCACCATTTTGTCTGTGGCAAAATCACCTCATGTCTGTGTTACTGCACTTGTTTCTTTAATAATCTACTTGCCTCTGGATTTTATAGCTCTTCCCCATTCTGGTTTTTATAGCTCTTCCCACATTCACAATTGCCAGATTTACCTAAGAATATTTTTTGAAATCTAAAGTTCTGTTATCTAGGTCTTCTAGAATCTATCAGAAGTAATACTATTATTATTATTATTATTATTTTGAGATGGAGTCTAGCTCTGTTGTCAGGCTGGAGTGCAGTGGCATGATCTCGGCTCACTGCAGCCTCTGCCTCCCAGGTTCAAGTGATTCTCCTGTCTCCGCCTCCTGAGTAGCTGGGATTACAGGCACGTATTACCATGCCCAGCTAATTTTTGTATTTTAAGTAGAAGCAGGGTTTCACTATGTTGGCCAGGATGGTCTTGATTTCCTGCCTCGTGATCTGCCCACCTCAGCCTCCCAAAGTGCTGGGATTTCAGGTGCGAGTCACTGCGTCTGGCCTCCAATTTTGTAATAGAAAATAAATACACATACACACACACACACACTGCTTTCTTGGCTCTTCTGTTTCCATTATTGTCAACATTCTGGTTTCTCTTCCTATCCTATTAATACAGGTGCCACCAAGGTTCTGTCCTTGTTCTCTTCTTCCATCCACTGCATTGTTGCCCTTGGCATGCTCCTGTCTTACCACCTCACGGGAGGACTCGCCTGGAAATTCGTGGAAGGTGATAGGTAGGCAACCAACGATGTCTTGGAAATTTATTAAAACCTACACTTACAATAACCAGTTGCCCATAACTGTTTTTCAGCTCCTCATGTAAACTTTAACTTTCTATCAAATTTCTCCTGCAGATGTGCCAAATTTGGGTTTATTAACTCAGCTTTAATATCTGGATCACCACAATATATAAATTTATGAAACTAGCTTTTCAATGTTAGCCTTGACAGAGTGATGTTTGTGACTTCTGGATACATATTTGGAGACAGAGTAAAGTAAAAGCAGAGAAACCAGTTGATCTTACCCATCATATAGGCAAAATATGATAGTGGCCCTGACTGGCTAGATTGCAGTGGAAGCAAAAAGAAGCAGTTGCATCCTGGGATTTTAAGAAGACAAATTAGCAGGATTTGGTGATGGTCTAGATTTAGAGAGATGAAGGTGAGGGTCCATCAAAGATAACTCATGGTTTGCTGGCTTGTGCAAATGGGATATAATGGCTACCCTTTCCCCCATGAAATAGAAGGCTGTCATCATCTGCTGAGAAACAGAAGTGTGGGGTCAGAAGTTGAGGACTTTGCCAGCCAGGGAACAGGAGGTTGGCTACTTTAGGCAGAAGAAGCAGCATTAACAAAGACTTGAAGTTGTGAAAATAATCAGTGTTTTCTGGAAATTTTGAATACTCTAGTGGAATTAGAACACAGTCATATGGGATGTGGAATAGGGAAGGGCAGTATAGAGAAGTGAGTTTGGAAAAACAAGCTAAAGCCTGATTGTGAAGGGTCTTGAATCCCATGCTAATTAGTTTACCTTAACTTTATAATTCAGCTGTTCTCAGACAGCTGAGATTCATATACAGCTAACATTTTATATCCAATTTATGGACAAATAGGGTTGCATTCTTTTATTTTGTAAAGCAATAATAAAAACCATTATCTTAAAATCTCAGAGATCTCTATTTTTCACTTGACAGTGGTGGCAAAATAAATCCTAAAGTCAATATAGAAATTATTATAATTATCATAAAAATTTATTTTTTAATTAATGAAGAATTGCTGAAAATTAATAAACACTAGATGTCTATTTGAAAAGAGGAACTCAGAGGCTAGTTACTTAACTTCAACACCTTAGGAAAACAGCCACAAATCACCAGTCAAGTGGAGAGCTTAAGCAATGAAGATAGTAGCAACAGCATTGCCGAGCCTTACCGTATGATAACATGCTTAAAAGGGCTTGGCAAATGCTGCACTTCCACTGACCTGGAAAGAATAATTATTTATGCTTAGTAAGTTGGACAAATGCTGGGTCATTTTTTAAAAAACCATTTCTGAAGATGTGCTAAGAGGGGAATGAAGTTCATGTGATAGTTTTAGAATTACAAGATTTGTAATTTAAAATGTCCATTTCAAAATATTAATCTTCAGTGTTTATCATTATTGAGAAGTTTTCATATAATTTTGTTTATACATGTTTTAAAATATCTATCAGTCCTACTGTTATGGATGATTATATATGAGACTGAATACAATATTCTGAATGATTCAAATATTCTCTTACTTTTGTGCAACGTGAACTGTTATTCTCCTTTATCTTCCCCTGTCTATAGTTTTCTGTTGAGGTCTTAAAAAAATGTACATTCAGTATTTTCCAATTTATAAGAATTGCAAATTTACAGGAATTTCAGGAATTGTACTCAAATTGACATAACTCTAAATTATATTATAAAGGAAGCCAAAGAACATATAAATCATGCCAAAAATACTTAGGATTGGGAGTCCTGGATGCCTCAGGGAATTGGTAATTTGATAGAAAGCCTGTCACCTGTTAAAATTTATCCTGGGTCAGTAGTGACTGAAAATCATTGTGACTCGACAGGTGTTCCGGATCGTGTGTGAACTGAAGTGGTGAACTCAGTATAGTTCCTATCTGACATGAGTATGCATTACTGAAACCACTGCAACATTAATTGATAACTATGCTGGCAATCTTGATTGAGGTGCCAAGGACTAACTGGCCTGAACTCTTTTCACCCCTACTAATGTGCCTTTTAAAATAGGTTCAAGTGTGCTTGTGTAGCAGAAAAGTATGTTTGGGCCTGTGCCTTTCACTAGATTACTTTACTCCTAAAATTGACCATCTATATTTCTCATAGTGGCTCCCCTTATTATAACATTTTAGAGTTTTTTTTTAATCCTCTGGCAAAATGTTTTGTCTTTTGAATAATCAAATTATATAAAACTTTGAGTTGCAGGGACTCACAGGGATAAGCAGTTCCATTTCTCTACATTTTCTCCTTGGGATTTAATTTAGAAACACGAATGTGCTCTTAAATGTACAAGAATTCACATCAATCTTAATGAAATATGACTGAATATTTTTCAATGTAGTTAATATTTGTTATTCAAAACATTGTCGCTTTATGGACAAGTGAGTCAAATGTAAAATAAATCCCCTCAACCTGTCCTAGTTGGTAGCGAGTGGAGGAAAAGAGAAAGAAAAGGACTGATCCTCACTGGTATCACAGAATGAGGAGAACAACTTATCTTTCCTCACTAAAGAATCATGATAGTATGCAAGCGTGCATACGTAGATCTATCCCCAACCATGTCAGCAACAAGACTTTAGCCAGCTGGGACAAAAGAAAAAAAAGACCTTTAATAAGAAAGCAATAGTTTTAAAAATTATATATACTCTAGTGTCTCTCTAGCAAGAACATAATTGTGCCGCTCACAGGTGACTTAGGAATGCTTTTTGATTAGTCTTCTTTAACTAGGAAATTATTCTCCCTTTTTACAAATTCTTCCAGAATGCTAAGGAAAGGCTGAAAGAAAAAAAAAATCTTAAACATGTCTGCTTATAGACAAAAACAATGATGGTATGAAATTAAAATTGGTTTTCCAATACAGACAATAAATATAACTATATGTCACAGTTTGCCTCACGGTTAACAACATACCTTTGTAAAATAGCTGACCAGGGTTATGGCCAAACTTGAGAGCATGGGGCAAAACCAGTTTATTTGTAGAATGAATTCATGAATTCCTTAGCAATATGCATTTATAAACTGAGCAGTTCCTAGACTCAGCAGTAACAAATTGGGCTGATTATAAGTGAATTATTCCGTTTTGCTTTGCTGCTTTTGTATAATTATTCTGGACATTTCCCAAACATTACTGTGTACTCTGCCTTAATAGCTTTGGTAATGTTGTCTTACCTCCCTGGAATCTGCTCGATTTCTTTCTCCTTTTCTGTCCTCTAATCCATACCTCTTTTCTAATCAAGTAAATTTCTAACATATCTTTCTAGGTTTAGAGTATCTGTTGATCCTTTTCTAGACCTCTCACCATCTCTCCCCACTCATATCTACTTTCCACTCTATACAGTATTAACTTTTCTTTGCATACACTTAGCAGTCATGTTGTGCTGGTTGTACTTTATTTGTGAGCTACTCAAAAGAGAAATCGTGGTGTGTTTAACATGTAGTGTTTATCAAGTAAATTACTGAATAAATACAGCTTATTCTTTTCATTTTTGTTGTGTTTAAATAAATGTTTGTTCACATGCTTAGATGAGCTGTAAAAGACCTAGAGAAATATCTGAGATACATTTAAATACTTTTGCTTCTAAAGAACTTATTTTTAAAATCTTGACCATAATCTTGACTTTTTTTTAAAATCAACTGTGACCTTTAAGATAGTTTTAATGATAGTTAATTTGTGCATATATGTTGGAAAATAGCTAATAGACTTAAAAAAATCAACTGTGTAAAAGTTCCTCAAGTTTTATACTATGCTCCAGGGAAAAGTACGACAGGGTTGTTTGAGGACTGTAAGTGGCACAAGCCTAGCAGTCTACGGTGCAAAAAGCAAATTTGGCCGGGCACACTGGCTCATGCCTGTGAGCTTGGCCTTTGGGAGGCTGAGGAGGGCAGATTACTTGAGACCAAGAGTTGGAGACCAGCCTGGCCAACATAATGAAACCCCATCTCTACTAAAAATACAAAAACTTAGCCAGGTCTGGTAGGGCATGCCTATAGTCCCAGCTACTCAGGATGCTGAGATGGGAGAATTGCTCGACCTGGGGAGGCAGAGGTTCTAGTGAGCAGAGATTGTGCCACTGCACTCCAGCCTGGGTGACAGAGTGAAACCCTGTCTAAAAAAAAAATAAGAAAAAGAAAAAATTAACTGCTAATTATGGAAAAGCTTTAAAATATTCAAAAGTAGAGAGAATAGTTTCGTGAATCCCCATCGACCTATCACCCAGATTTAATATTTATTAACCCATGTTTTATCTATTTCCCAACTCATTGTCCCTGTCCCAGATTGTTTTTTAAAGGCAGGCTTATTGAGGTCTCATTTATATAAAATGCAATGTGTTTTTTTAAACACAAAGTTTGAAGAGTTGGGACAAACATAAACAGTTGTATATGTGTTCAAGATTGTGGCTCATGCTTGTAATCCCAGCACTTTGAGAGGCCCAGGCGAGTGTATCACAAGGTCAGGAATTCAAGACCAGTCTGGCCAACATCGTGAAACCCCATCTCTACTAAAAATACAGACATTAGCTGGGCATGGTGGTGGGTACCTGTAATCCCAGCTACTCAGGAGTCTAAAACAGGAGAATCACTTGAACCTGGGAGGTGGAAGTTGTAGTAGGCTGAGACTGCACCACTGCACCCCAGCCTGGGTGGCAGAGCTAGACTCTATCTCAAAAAAAAAAAAAGATTGTGTTCAAGATATGGACTACTTTCATTACTACAAAAATATCTCTTATGCCACTTTGTTTTGTTTTTCACTGCTCCTGCGTATCAGGGCTACCCCGTGGGCTGTGAGCTGAGAGTAGCCCCCTCATGCCACTTTGTAGTCTCTTTACTCACCCTCACCTCTTGAAAATCACTGATTTATTTTCATTCCTGGAATTTTGCCTTTTTCTAGATGTCACATAAGTGGGTTCAGTCAGCCTTTTGTGTCTGGCTTCATCCACTTAAAGCTTTTGTTATTCATTCATAATGTAGCATGTATCAGTAATTTATTTCTTTTTGTTGTTCAATTGTATTCCATTTTATGGATGTATCACACTTCGTTTTCCAGGTGGTAGATATTTAGGTTATTTCCTATGTTGGTCTGTTGTGAGCGAAACAACTCTGAATATTCACAAACAGATTTTATTGTGGATATATGTGTTTATTTTTCTTCGGTAAATACCTAGGCATGGATTTGCTAGATTATGTGATGGGTATGTTTATTGTTATAAGAAACAGCCAAACTATTTTCCAAAGTAGTATACTATTTCAGTGAAAAATTCAGTGTATTTCAGTCAATGCAAAATTTTATACTGAGAAAACTATTCAGATTTTTTCTGTAAAATTTTTTTCTGTAAATTTCTGTAAAAATTAGTTTTAAGTTACTAATTTTTGATTTAAAGTACTTGGTTATTTTTATTACTCAAAGCAAAAAGATTCACTGAGGCAACAATCAAGACATATGGCTGCTTACTGCTGGCAAGATCCTGGCCAGAGTTCTGTTGGATACACTACAGCATAGCTTTGCCAACTATATGCTCCCCCAAATCACAATGTGGCTGTGGGCCATGGCACAGTACAGCTGACTTGATCTTTGCTGCATGTTTAGATTTAGGAAAGTTGGGACTTAAATCAGGCTGTGACTTATAAGACTGCACATCTCAGGAGATTTATTTTTTTCTGGTTAAATGAAGCTGCCGCTAAAGAAATGTACCTTCTGTGTAGAGTTAGAATAGAGAGCCCAGAAATAAGGCCACACATCTACAGCCATCTGATCTTCAACAAAGCTGACAAAAACAAGCAATGGGGAAAAGACTCCCTATTCAGTACGTGTTGCTGGAATAACTGGCTAGCCATATGCAGAAGACTGAAGCTGGACCCCTTCCTTAACCATATACAAAAATCAATTCAAAATGCATTAAAGACTTAAACGTAAAACCCAAAACTATAAAAACCCTGAAAGACAACCTAGGCAATACCATCCTAGACATAAGAACAGGCAAAGATTTCATGACAAAGACACCAAAAGCAATTGCAACCAAAGCAAAAACTGACAAGTGGGATCTAACTAAACTTAAAAGCTTCTGCACAGCAAAAGAAACTATCAACAAACACAACCTACAGAATGGGAGAAAGTATTTGCAAACTATGCATCTGACAAAGGTCTACTATCCAGCATGTATAAGGAACTTAAACAAATTTACAAGAGAAAAACAATCCCATTAAAAAGTGGGCAAAGGACATGAACAGACACTTCTCCAAAGAACACATACATGCAGCCAACAAGCGTATCAAAAAAAAGCTCAGTATTACTGATCATTACAGAAATGCAAACCAAAACCACAGTGACAGACCATCTCACATCAGTAAGAATAGCTATCACTAAAAAGTCAAATAACAGATGCTGGCGAGGTTGTGGAGGAAAAGGAACATTTATATGCTGTTGGTGAGAGTGTAAATTGGTTCAACCATTGTGGAAAGCAGTATGGCAATTCCTCTAAGAGCTAAAAGCACAACTACCATTTGGCATAGCAGTCTGATTACTGGGTATATACCCAGATATATAGAAATCATTCTACCATAAAGACACATGCATGCAAATTTTCACTGCAGCACTATTCACAATAGGAAAAACACGGAATTAACCTAAATTTCCATCAATAATAGATTGGGTAAAGAAAATGTGGTATATATATACCATGGAATACTATGTGACCATAAAAAGGAACAAGATCTTGTTTTTTGCAGGAACATGGATGGAGCTGTAGGCTATCATCCTTAGCAAACTAACACAGGAACAGAAGAGCAAATGCCACATGTTCACCTTTAAGAGGGAACTAAATAATAAGAACTTATGAACACAAAGGAGGAAACAACAGACACTGGGGTCTATTTGAGGGGAAAGGATGGGAGGAGGGAAAGGAGCAGAAAAGGTAACTGTTTGGTACTTGGCTTAATATGTGAGTGGTAAAATAGTACGTACGAGAGACCCCTGTGACACATGTTTACCAATGTAATAAACCTTCACATGTACCCCCAAACTTAAAATAAAAGTTAAAAAATATAAACTTTATTCAATTCACAAAGCCAGTGTGAACCAAATTTCAAATGTAGGTAGTTTGACTTCAGAAATTTATAGTTTTCCACTATTGGGGCAGTAGCCATGGTGGTAAAAGAATGTATCTGAAGCATGTAGAAGACAGAATGAGGCTGGGCGTAGTGACTCTGCACTTTGGGAGGCTGAGGCGGGTGGATCACCTGAGGTCAAGAGTTTGAGAGCAGCCTGGCCAACATGGTGAAACCCTGTCTCTACTAAAAATATAAAAATCAGCAGGGGGCGGTGGCGTGCACCTGTAATCCCAGCTATTTGAGAGGCTGAGGCAGGAGAATCACTTGAACCTGGGAGGCAGAGGCTGCAGTGATCTGAGATCAAGATCACGCCACTGCACTCCAGCCTGGGGGACAGAGCAAGACTCTGTCTCCAAAGAAAATAAAAAGAAGAAGAATTAGGAAGAGGGAAAACTCTACAAATAAGCCCAGGTGAAGTGGAAGATTCCTTTAAAATATCTGCCACCCAGTGTTTTCCTTTTTGGCAATTCTTCCCCCTCTTCTCCTGGTAGACTTTTGGTCATTAAGGGTAAACCATGGGGCTGAAGCTTACTTCCCCTGGAAAGGAAGAAAAAGCACCACTAGGATATTGGGATATAATATAATTTTTTTTTTTTCCTGAGTTGGAGAAAGTGAGAGGGAGTGAGAAAGTGAAAGATGTTATAAGAGTGTCCTTGCTCCCTATTGGGAGATCAGACTTGACTGAGGGAGGGAGTTAGAGATGAAAAACCTAAACAACTCTGAGCAAATCAAAGAATACTGAGGATGGTCCCCCAATTCCTGTGTAGTGTGGAGAGTCAGAAAGCTCTGTGAGAATTCCTCTGCTTCTATCTAATATGGTGCCAGAGTGATTGAGTAGCAATGACTAAGAATGCCTAGACTAAGAGCATCTACACTGGATCCTGAACTCTCCAGATGGTTTCTGAGAAACTATCTAAGAGCCACAAGGTGTCCAAGAGGGTACAGCTTGTTGAGCAGGCTGCTGGATTGGCTGCTAGGTTTAGATGTGGATTACAAGGTACCTCATAACTAGGGGGAATAGCATGCTTATCAACATCAGGTACCAGCACAATGCTTCCAAAAATGAGGTGAAACCGGTGATATTTCAGCAGCTACCCCTACAGGACACTCAGTCAGCAGGGAGCCAGCTAAATTAAAGCAGATGCATCAAGACAAGAATAGAATGCCCTTAAAATTAAACAAAACAAACCATCTCAATAAGAAGCCTGTAAGGGCCACATAACCCTTCTCCAGTGCCAGAGCATCCTGCTCCAAATTATCTTAAAAGCAGAATGGGAGTGGAGGGATACTTTAGATACTTCATATGAATGGAATCATACAGTATTTGTCTAAAAAAAGAAACCTTAATTCTTTCAGTTGTGAAGTTAAATTGTTAATTTGAGATCTTTCTTACTTTTTGATGTGGCCATTTAGTGCTATAAATTTGAACACTCAATTAATAGTGGCTATTAACGTTCAGACCTTTATCTCTGCTTCCCTAGACTACTTGTTTGTGTGATTGCTTTACACACTGGTCAGTGTGTTATTGTATTAGCTGGTAGTGATCTTTGTTTTCTATATTTACGCTTCTTTCAAGATTTCTTGTAAGGCAGGTCTGGTAGTAAGGAAGTCCCTCAACATTTGCTTCTCTGAAAAGGATCTTATTTCTCCTTCACTTAGGAAGCTTATTTTGGCTGGAAATGAAATTTGTGGTTAAAGATTTTTTTCTTTAGGAATGTTGAATATAGGCCCCCAATCTCTTCTGGCTTTCAGAGTTTCAGCTGAGAAGTCCGGTATTAGCTTGATCAGGCAGGTAGGTGACCTGCCCTTTCTTTCTAGCTGCCTTTAACATTTTTTCTTTCATTTTGACCTTGAAAAATCTGATGATTATGTGTCTTGGGGATGATCTTCTTGTATAGAATCTTGCACGAGTTCTCTGTATTTTCTGAATTTGACTGTTGGCCTCTTTAGCAAGTCTGCAGAAGTTTTCATGTACCACATCCTAAAATATGTTTTCCAGGTTATTTGCTTTCTCCCCCTCCCTTTCAGGGATACCAGTGATTCATAGATTTGGCCTCTTTACATAATTCCATACTTCTCAGAGGTTTTGTTCATTCCTTTTTATTCTTTTTTTCTTTATTTTTGTCTGTCTTATTTCAGAGAACTAGTTTTCAGGTTCTGAGAGTCTTTCTTCAGCTTAGTTTATTCTGCTGTTAATACTTGTGACTACATTGTGAAATTCTCATATTGTGTTCTTCAGCTGTCTCAGACCCATTAGGTTCTTTTTTATCCTGGCTGTTTTATCCTTCATTGTGATTTTTATTTTCCTTGGATTGGGTTTTGCCATCCTCTTAAATCTCAGTGATCTTCGTTCCTATCCATATTCTGAATTCTATTTCTGTCATTCCAGCCACTTCAGCCTGGTTAAGAACTCTTGTTGTGCGATTATTTGGAGGATATACAACACTCTGTTCATTTGAATTACTGGAGTTTTTATGTTGGTTCTTTTTCCTCTCCATTTGTGGGCGTTCCTTCAACTGCAATGTAGATTGAGCATAGTCAACAGACTTCTTTTCTGGATATTTTCGCCAAGCCAAGGCTTTGTGCAGTGTCTTTATTTGAAGCTAACTTCTTGTCTCGGTTTCGAAGGGGATATGTTAGTGAGGTATTTTTGGTGTTGAAGCTTTAAGGTGTGATCTAGCAGGTGGCACTTAGGCTTATTGGTCAGTTGGTAGACTCTTACTCACTTGTGTGGCTCCCCTATGATTCTTCACAGTTGCAGCTGTGTTCCCTCTAAATGCTCTGAAAGTGTGAATTCCTCTCCCCCTTGAGTGCTGACTGTAGATTATGACTTGGCACTCCTAAGCTGCCCACTGTAGTTCCGGGGTGATCCAGTATTTATGTTCCTTCCCCAACTTGGAGGCAGAGAGGAAGGAATCTTAGTGGTTGTGGCTAAGGGTCATTTGTTTGTTTGTGGGGGTCCCACCCCAGAGAGATGCAGGTCAGCAATCACTCAGTGCCATCAGCCCAGAATGGAGTATCCTTGTGCTGTGGGCCCCAGCTAGGGGTTTACTGTTTGGTGATAAGCAGTGTGTGGCCCATGGGAGATAGACTGGCCTCTCTTTGGGTTAACTGCAGCTTGTTTGCAGTGTGGATAGGGAACTTAGGGTCTTTGCTCCTTCATTAGTCCAAGGGTGGCAAGGGCAGCTTCACTGCAGAGGCAGTGGCAGAGAGGCTTTTAGATGCCCCTAGAGGCTCTGTCCGGGGAGCTGCCAAGTTGCTACTGGCTTGATAGCTCTGGTGAGGGGTGGCTGGAGGCCCAGGCCTGGAGGACCTAACTGATGAGGAGATATGAGAATGGGTACCCACGTAACAGGCCGGTCACTTTTCTGTTGGGGTGATACAGTATGCTTGGGGCCTGCTCTAGTCCCTATTTGCCTCAGCTCTCAGTATCTGGAGGTATCACCAGTGAAGGCTGTGAAACAGCCAAGATGGCAGCCTGTCCCTTTCTCTGGGAGCTTCCTCCCAGGGAGTTACAAGCCTATTGCTTGCCCAAAGGCACCTGCAGGAGGTGGCTGGAGATTCTGGTTGGTAAGTCCCGCCCACTGAGGAGAAACAGGATCCAGGACCCTCTTATAAAAGCAGTCAGGTCACATTTGTAGAGCAGCTGTGCTGTGCTAAGGTTCTACTTCAGCCCCCAGTTGCTTCGGGCACTCCAAAGCCCAAAGGCTGGAATGTCTAAGTCACTGAAACAGCAAAAACCGTGGCCCTCTACTCCCTCTAGGAGTGCTATTCCCAAAAAGGTTGCAAATCTCTGTCAGCCAGAGAACACTGGCAGGGGCGGCTGGAGGCCCCTGTTGGGAGTTCCCACCCAGTGAGGAGGAATGAGATTGGGACCTGCTGAAAGAAGCAGTCTGGCCACATTGGCTGCAGCAGTTGTGCTGTGCTGGGAGAGCCCTTCTATCCCTGATCAGCTTGGACTCTCCAAAGTCCAAAGGCTGGATCACTTTAGTCACCCAAACTGCAAAGGTGAAGTCCTCCCAGGAGGACTTCAAATCTCCATCAGTTAGAGAACATGGCTGGGGCATGGCTGAAGGCCGTGGTTGAGAGGTCCCACCCAGTGAAGAGGAATGGGATTGGGCACCCACTTAAAGCAGCAGTTTGGCCATGTTTTGGTAGAGCTGCTGTCCCGGGCTCAGATTCTCTAAATCCTGAAGGCTGGAATGGCTAAGGCACCCAAACAGCAAAGATGGCCGGCCACCCCTAACTCCAAAAGCTCCTTCTAAGGGAGGCGCAATGCTGCTAGCGGTGGCTGGCTGGAATTCTAAGCCAGTGGGTCTTCTCTTGTGAGGTGCCATGGAAGTGGTGCCTGCAGACTGTCACTGCTCAGCCCCCTCATTTGCACCTCTTTCCTAGGAGTATGTACGGGGGTCTAAACTCCCACTTTGCCAGAGCTGTAGCTACTTTTGCTGGAAAGGCTGAGTATTTAAGGCTCCAGGGTCTGCATGCTTGCCTGAATGGCTGCTCTGCCAAGACTCCACATAGCTTTGTCTGTCATACCGAAAGCCCCAGTGGAGTAGATTCACAAGGGGATCTACTAATCCTAGCGTTGCCAAGATCCGTGGGAGAAGCATGATTTCCTGAGGTCGCACATTCAGTCACTGCTTCCCTGGGTCGGGGAAGTTTCCCTGGCTCTGTGTTGTTCCTGGGTGGCCCAACGTCCTTTCTTGCTTTTCTTCATTCTCCATGAGTCAAGTTGTTTCCTTGATTTGTCCCAATGTGAGTATCTGGATGTTGCAGTTGAAGGTGCGGTATTTACTTCCCTCTTCTGTTCCTTTCATTGACAGTCACGCACATTATGCTACTTCTAGTCAACCATACTGGCCACTCCCATTCTGAATGAAGTTTCTTAGTTCTCTCTCATTTGTTGCTGTTGGGTTTTTTTTTTTTTTTTTTTTTTTAGCCTATAAAATACGTGTAATAATAGCCTTACCTCTCCAGATAAGATGATCATATAAAACACTTTGAACAATGCTTGGAATATAACAAGTGCTCAACTAATGGTGGCTATGAACATTCAGACCTTTATCACTTCTCTCCTTGACTAGTCATTTCTAATTGGATTCATTTGTCCCCATTCCCACCTCTAGTCTCTTTCATTTATACTGGTATATAGAATTCAGAGGATCTGAGAATTGGATGGGAAAAATTACATCTTTATTTTGACTTATATTTAATTGAAATTTGATATCTTTCCATTCTAGAAGTCCAATGCTCAGTGCGTCAGAGGCACCAGCATCTTTCCATTGTAAATGTAGGCTTGAAATGAGAGAAATATTCATAGTATCTGTGTCCACGAAACCAACAAAAACCACAAATATCTAATATCAAATTGCAGTTGTTGCAGGTATCTCATGTATGCTTATCACTACTTTTAAGTTATGATAGTGCTTTCTACTAGGTGGTGTTATTAATTTTATTAATAAGTTTTCATGCTGTCAGCTTCTATTATATCCTACATTAAAATATTTTGATGTTATAATTCAATATGATTGATTTCTTTTCTAAAACAACGAATTTTAAACCGTTATTCTGAGAAGTGAGATATAGACTTCACCTGATTTTAAAAGAGAATTTTACACACACACACGGAAAAGTAAAACACACCTTATTTAAAGTGAGTTTTATAAGAAAAATTACACATAACCATATTACTCCCTCCTTAACGTGTTTCACTGGCTCCCTTCACTGACAGTATCAAGCACAAACTCCTTAGGGAGACATGCAAGACATACAAAGGTGTCTATCTACCCCTATAGCCTCACTGATTCTCACTCACTGCCCAAGACCCTATCTTTCCAGCCATTCTAAACTACTCACAGGACCTGGAAGACACCCTGCTTTTCCACGCCTGCATTCATGTGTGCGTGTTTTGATTGCTTTGGTTTTGGAATGCCCTTCTTCTTCTTCTTTCCCGTTTATTGCTTCTTAGTTATCCCTCAAATTTTTATTCATTATTAAAGACTTCATTAATGTCTCCTCCTCTTTAAGTCCTTGTGAACTCCCAGTGCAACTGAGGTGACTTTCCTCACTTCTCCCACAGCACCTTGTGTAAGGATCCATTTAATTGTCAGAACAAGTGTCAACTGGGTGCTATTTGTCACATTTTATTAGTCTTCACTTTTATTGTTTACTTTTCTGCTCTCAATTAGACTGTGAGTTCCTTGAGAGAAGATTATGATTTATTTCTTTCCTCTTCTCTCTCGATAGTTCCCACAGTAGTACTAGTCTTGAATGGGTGACATCTGACAGAACACAAGTATGAATACAATTGATATGTTACTTCAGAGGGAAAGTACCAGAGATATTCTGAATTGTTATTTTGCCCTCTTCTTCTGGGAACAGTGGAAGAAAATGTTACTGCTTTGGGAGGCTGAATGACATACTGGGTGAGACTAATCAACTAACGTAATGATAGAGGAGAAGCTTTGTGTCTTTTGGGGAGAAAAGATGTGTAATTTTTTTCCTCTGCAGTCAGGGAAGAAGGTATATTGGCTTCAGTAGAGGAGAGGGATGCTGTTCTAGAAGGACTCTGTTTTTGTGGGCTAAATGTCCCATACCTGCCTTTAAGGGGGAACTAAAATACAATGATAGTAGACTCTTCAAAAATTTGATGAAATAAATGGAAGAATATGGGTAGGGTTGCAACTAGCTATTTCTGACCAGACAGAAACATCAATCATCATACTGTTTTCACATTCATCTAATTTGATTATGGTTTGATTTCAAGGAGGTTCTTGATTTTACCCTAGGCATCCTGTGCTGTTACTAAATTCTATGAAAATTATGT
This sequence comes from Alouatta palliata, assembly GCA_004027835.1. Taxonomy (NCBI): domain Eukaryota; kingdom Metazoa; phylum Chordata; class Mammalia; order Primates; family Atelidae; genus Alouatta; species Alouatta palliata. The sequence continues at coordinate 45,051 of PVKV010009701.1, read as the reverse complement.
TTGAAATCTAAGAATTAAGAAACAAAAACTTTTTATTTGAGGAATGCAAGCTCCCTTTAATTTAGGCCCAGAGAGGCATAAACTGTGAGAGCATGTGACAGTAGTCACATCTTACTCCCCCTTTGAGCTAAATAATTATCTCTTGAAGCCATTTGCTATGCAGGCTGTAGACTAACTGACACCAAGTTACCACAGAATGCTGTATGATAGATACCGTAACTCATACCGTATAGGTCAGTGATGTACAGCCAATCACTAATCAATGTTACTTCTGTAAACCAATGAGAATTCCTTTCAGACAACTTTGTATCACCTCACTCCTTCTTCCCTTTTGCCCTTAAGAACCTGCTAGTACCCATTAACCATCCCTTCTATGTACAACTATTATATATCCATAATTTTAAAAAACCAACATAAAAAAAAAAACTTCTTGTAACAAAGGCTGAGTGGAGTACTCCCCAAGGCAACTTGGAAGTGTGTTTAAGGCTGCAGTTCTCAACCCTGGCTCACATACATTGTCTATATTAATTTTGCCTCAGTTTCTTTCTTTAGGTCAACAGAATCCATGTGGTTGTTATAATGTGTCCATTGGGCACTATTCTACATTTACATCAGCAGGAAAAAAAATAGCGTTATAAATGATAACAACTGAATAATTATGCTGAAGAAAAATAAATTGGATTCTTACCTCACATTTATGACAAAATGGAGTTGAGGTGAATTAAAGATTTTTTTTTTTTTTGAGACCGTGTCTCGCTCTGTTGCCAGGCTGAAGTGCGGTGGCGCGATCTTGGCCCACTGCAACCTCCGCATCCCAGGTTCAAGTGATTCTCCTGCCTCAGCTTCCCAAGTAGCTGGGATTACAGGCACACGCCACCACACCCAGCTAGTTTTCGTACTTTTAGTGGAGATGGGGTTTCACCATGTTATCCAGTATTATCTCCACCTCTTGACCTCGTGATCTGCCCACCTTGGCTTCCCAAAGTACTGGGATTACAGGCGTGAGCCACCACGCCCAGCCGAATTAAAGATTTTTAAAGTAAATAACTAAATCATAAAAGTATTAAAATAAAATATAAGATGCATTTTGGAATATACTCCTCACATACAGGTGTAGGCCTAAGTGTGACCAAAAAAACTGGAAGCCATAAAATAAAGACTAAAGTATGTGACAGCATACAAATATTTTCAAATTCTGTATTAAAAACGCAAGAAACCATAAAGTCAAAAGAGAAATAGAAATCTGGGAATAAAGAGTTGCAGCTTTCATCTTAGATAAAGGGCTATCTTCTTAAATACATAGATTTCTTCAAAAAGTACCAACAACCAAATGGAAAATAAATAGGGGCAAAGGATAAAAGCAATTACTAAAAAAGGAAATACAAGTGATCGTTACTTAACATACAAAAAGATTAATAACCTTACTTAAGAGAAAGGCAATTAAACTCATGATCAGATGCCCTTTTTCACCTATCAAACTAGAAATGTAAATGATGAGGGTATGGGAAAACAGGTTATCTCATATATTACAATAAAAATATAAATTGGTACAAACTATAGAGTACAAATTGTATTACTGATTAAAATTAAATATAATCATATTATTCGATTCTGCAAAGGAAATTTTTCACACACACACATGCAGTGTGGCTCCCTTTCTTCAATATACATGTATATTGTCATGTAAACTACAGTAGCAGTCTTGTAATCATAGAGACAAAATGAGCGTGGCAGAGTGAAGCAGTGGAAAGCATTTAGGTCTTCAACTAAGCTACTGATCATACCCTACCAAGAGTTGCCTTACATCTGGACTTCTATGAGATAATCAGCTTTTCTATTAAGTCCTGTTTGATTGGGGTTTCTGTTATTTACAGCTGTATGTATTCTAAGTATACATATAATACGTGTATATTTAGAGACACACATATATATTTAATTTTGAATATACTCTTTGCCAAATCAATTATAACCATTTTCCTATATTTAGAATGTATGCATTTCCAATCTTAAAAATAGTAACTCTAGTTTTACATAAATGTTTACATTTTTGGAGGGAGGATAAAATTTTAGAAGTGAAATCGCTATTAGAACCTCTAAGGATCTTGTTACTGTTAAAAGAACAACTTTTGAAAAATAAAACAAGTTAATTTGAACATAGAACAATTTGCCAGTCAGACACCCCTCAGAACCAGAGCATAGCAGAAGTTGAGAGAGCTCTGCTATTCAATGTAGACAGGCAGCATTTATAGAGGGAAAATGAACATGAAGTATAGAAACAGCTTGGTTATTTACAGATCTACGTTTGCCTTATTTGGCCATGGTTTGGTCAGTTGGCTGTCTGAGACTGGCTGAAGCTCAGCTGCTGTGATTGGCTGACACCCAACTATTTGTTATAAAATATACCCCTAAGTCAGGCTTTCACTTTGTTTACTTAATAAGTTACGTTGCCCTCCAGTTACATAGGGAGGTATGGAGATGGCCTCAGGCCAAATTTAGTTCAGTGTTAAAAATTGAAAGGCACTGGTCAGGGCCTTTTTATAGCTAATGCACAGTGTAGAGTGTTTATTTCTGATCACCTTTACTAATAACACTAGATATCAACATAAAATTTAGTGCAGTTGTAGGTGAAAGGATGTCATATCAAGTTACCTTTTTATCATTAGTGAGAATTCATAACGTGATTTATTAAGAAGTTACATTTTTCCAGGATTCCACTTGTCACATCAGAATCAGAAAAAAAAAAAAGTAGCAAACGCAAGGGTCTAGGCTCAGGTATCAAATATGAAGAGTTAGTAAATACAGCCAGCCAGTCACAACCTGTTTCTATATCTTTTCACTTAAAGATCTCATGAGCCGATGACAGGAAAGAATTTGTTGAGAAGAGAGAGGCTTCAGACATTGGTTTTTTTGTGATACCCTACCTCATGAGTTGAACTGGATGTAATGAATTAGAGATATTATACCCATCCTAGAAGTTCAGACAGTTGAGAATAGGGGGATATGGATATTGCACATCATTTTCTGTGCGAGGCCCATGGAGAGAAGCATTATTAGAGTGGTTCCCAATGATGTTGCATCTATAAAGTAGAAATAATGATATAGCCCGAGGAGGCTTCAAGTAAAAGCTGGTCAATTTTGTAAGAAATCAAAAGTTACAATTTTTCATGCCTGAAATAATGACTGAAAATTGTACCTTTATATTTGTATTTCTTATATTATGTACATTCCCATCTTAGTCATTTTTTAGTCTTGGGCCTCTCTGAGCCTCAACTTCCTTATTTCCAAAATGGAGATAATAATTCCCATATAATGTGATTTTCTTCTGTAAGTACATACTCATGGGTCTAGTCCAATATCCTTTAAGTAATTTATTCTTTACTATGCTGAAGAGGATATATGAGGGCCAAACACACTAACCAGGTAATGTACTAGATAAAGCTGTGTCAATATATATACGGCCAAATTCCAGTCACTGTCGCAATTGCTGCCTTGAGATGACACTGCCAGCATGAGGAATCTTGTCTGGTCAAACATCTTTCTGGTCAAGCTGGATAGGGCTCACTATTCATAGTCCACATAATTCTCTGAGCAAAGGAAGGAGTTCTGCTGGCCCTGCAGTTGCAGAGCTATTTCTCCCATAAGAGGCTTACTTGGTACAATTTGTTTCAGTCATAGGTATGTACCCTGGCAGATGAGAAGATAGGAATGTATCTGGGTTTGCACCAGTCCTACGCAACTTCGGTGGAATTCTGTCTGACTGGTGCTCTAAGGAACTTAAGTTCACTGTAAGACACAGGTCCTGGTAGATTCTAGACTTTGAGACAATTTTACTGGCTGACAAAGCATATCTACAAGTAGAGGGGAGTACACTCATCTGCTTTTCTTTACTGTAATTTTTATCCCATGGCACTGGCCTCATTCAGAGCCAAAATGATGACCTGGTGTTCCTCAGTAGAATTCTTCACCTAGGGTGGGGCAGGCAGCCATGTAATTCACTCCATTACTTGAGTTGCCTGCAAAGTATGCAGTTTTTCGGGAAGATATTATTGAAGCTTGAAGCCTAGTGGTTGCCTCAGTGACCACTCAATTGTTTCCATGTAAGAATTTTGATTAAAATTTTGATTGTGCCCAGTAAACCAGTGTTTTATGCTTGTCACCTTCAGAATTCTATCTCAGCATTATCAGGATCTCATGACATCATGTAGGCATACTTTCTTGTATGGATGTGTTTTGTTTTTGGCTGGTTGAGAGGTAATGCCAAGGTTCTGAGTTCCATGGGAATAGAGCCAAGAGACATGTGGCTTCTTAGAGTTAGTGTCCGTGGGAGCGGATCTGAGAAAATCTCATGGAGGATCTATGGCCCAAAGCGCATAATCAAATTTTGTTCTGAATAGTGTCCTTTGTAAGATGTCAAGAGAAAAAACAAATCCGTAACACTTGTAGGAAAAGGTTTCTTAATACAGTAATCTTGAATGGTTAGGAAAACAAATTAAAGGGGTGAATTAGTGATTTAATCTTTTTACATTTTAATTTAAAGTGATCATTAAGATAAATGGACTCAAGTATAGCTGTTAGCCCTTCTCAGGAGACATTTTCAGCAGGTCTCATTAGGATCAGAATCTGGTATTATGTTTTACATTTCTATAAATTAATTCTAGTGGATAATATTTTGCCTATAGTGCATATATATAGAACTAATAAAATAACATTTTATTAAAGTTGATTTTTAGGAAAATATGTGCGTGTGCTTATTCAAAACATCAGCTTTATTATGAAGCAGAAACAATAGCATAATACTGTTAAAAACTTTTCTTTCTTGCAGTAATCCAAAAGTAGATCAATGAAAACAAACGTGTGTCTTGCATCATTGCCGAACTGTACAGTTCCATATCAGGAATACTTAGTGTAATGTTAAACCTGACATAATCTAGTTAACCTTTATAAGTTATCTTATTAAGGAATTGTCTGTCATTATTATATATACATTTTAAGGAGTTGTCTGTCATTATTATATATACATTTTATGCCTGTCATATAAATTGGGCAGCCTCATATGTAAAATCTTACATTCAAGAACATCTTGTGTTCTTGACAGGATGTGATACTATCGAAGTATTCTGATGTGTAATCTAGGAAAATATATTTAAATATTCCTTCTGTCTAGTGTTTTGAATGGCAACCAAGATGAACTGCTCTACTCATTTTCATAATATACTCATTTTCCAAAGTCTTCCTCTGCAAAATGCCACTGAGGTATCAATGAACTAAATTTAGTATCATTTTTCATTGCTTGACATCTTACTCAGGGATGGCCAAAATAGTGTAGTTTGCTTTGATATGTTTTGTAGTGTGTAAACTGGAACTGAATGATCATGCAAATGAAATTTCAACACTCTATGTCACATGCCAGGCAAGTCATGAATTGCCTATCATTGCCTATAGTTTCATTTCTTAGTTATATTATTGGTAGTATGCATGTGTTTTATTTTTAAAAGTGATCACTTGATATTTGAAATGGATTTTATTATAGTTTAATCAGTATTTGAATTTAGATTTCTATTTTGTATATAATATACAAATATAAATTATTGAAATGACATTTATATTAATTATAAACTAGCTATGTTAACATATAGAATTTTAATTGTCTTCTCCATTAAACTTAGTCACTGCTTTATAACTAGGTTACTAAACTGACGGAGGGTGGAGAGGAGGGATCACTTCAAAAATATTGATATGTTACTGCACTTAAGGATTTCTAGGTACTTTACAACTATTTTGAAATTCAATTTGAAAACTGGTGAATTTTGGTGAAAACTGGTGAAAGTTGAGATAAAGGTACCAGTATCATTAAGTGGTAAGAAAAAGATGTAGCTTTCTTGCATCTCTGTGGCTTCAGTAGAACTATATACCTTTGACAACTACAGTGCATTTGGAAATTGAACCTATGAAAACATATAAATAGTTTTCAGGTCAAGATAAAGAGAAATGAAACAGATATAACTAGTCCTTGCTTTCCTATGTGTAAAGCAACTTGACCAGGACCAATTTAATAGGAATTTAACTCCTGAGCACCAGAGTAGCAGACCTAAAATTCCTCAATCAAACTTTTGTGCTAAACCATTAGACTTTTATAATAAAGTGAAAATCATAAATCCAGAATTAATCATTGTAATAAAAACTATTGTGTCTTTCAGAAAATGTGAAAACAGTTTAATATAACTTATATTGTTTCTACACATTAGATATAAGAAATAATTTCATTTAGTCATAGTACAATAAATTTGATTAACATTATCAAATTATAAAAGGAACAGTTATTGTTGAGATAGCATCAGCTTATTCTTCATTTCAGATAATAGAGTCAATTATTTTGATATGCTTAGTAATGTTTGCAAGTATTAATATAATGAAATACTGAGATTTGAACACAATAACAGTAAACCATTAAAATTTCAAATTCACATTATACAGCCATCATGAATCCATAAGTGAATGTTAATAATGTAACAAAATATAAAATGATTGTAATTTAACCCTCTAATCATTAACATCTGGAGTTTTAAGATCACTATTTAATCTGCTAATTTGATCTGAAATATAAGTAGTTGCTTTTATGTGATGCATGACATGTCTTTGTGCCTTAATACTTAATTTGAAATGTCCTTACTATAAAAATTACCAAAGCAAATAAAAAAGGAGATGCTTATTTACAAAACAATGTTGAATACATAATTATATAAATGCATTGTTTGAGTCTTATGCAATATTGATAGAGTCAATCATTTCTATTATTTTGCCATAAAAACTGCAGTGTTGTAAAGACAGTGTTGTAATTTTCCAAAGACAAAATTACATAGTTCTCCAAGTATGTTATTTTGAAATTTTGATAAAAACAAATACTATTTGACTGCCTTTTAAGATAATGCAGTTTCTCTAAGCATGCTACAGAATTGAAAGCTAACCTCTAGAAAAATGATTCTTCTTACATTAAAGAAAATCCATTTCTCATTTGGAGGTGTATGAAAATGCACCCAAAAAAAAGAGAAACTTACTATTTTACTGAATTTTTTTATTTGATAACACTGATAACCTCAGTCATTCAGCCTATTGTATTAGCACCATCGGCATGGATTGTTAATGTACTGTGTCAATTATAGTAGGAATGGAAACTTGCATATGTGCACCATCCCTATCTTTGTGGAATTTTATCTTACCAAGTATGCTATCATATAATATAAATTCAAGTGTTCAAGGATGATTCGAATGATAGTATATAGCAATCCTGCATTTTACCAAAACTGTAGGTTGATTTTTCTGTAAATATTAATCAAAATTGTAAAGAAATAGACTTTAAAGCATACTCCTTTAATTCATCAGAATGCAAGGAGAATTGCTTTCATTTCCTCACCTATGTTGTAATCTATAGGATCATAAATGTAATTTGATCTCCTTCTAACTCAAAAACTCTGGAAATCATAAAACTTTTTATTGTATGATTTGTTTGGATGGTTAAATGCCAACTATTGCATATATTCCCCCTTTTAGTTTATATACTGTAGCTTATGCTTAAGTGACTGTAGCATACTCTAGGCCTGTGGTACTTAATTTCACAGCTTCAAAATTGTTGAAGGGAAACCTTTCATATTTTAGGAAGTTATGAACTTAGTATAAATCTCATGAGCACCCGCAGCGGTCTACTACCATGGCTGGAATTTTCCCATATATTATTTGTTCTTTGCCATTAAAATATAGCATATTAATTGGAGACATCTTTGTGGGAGTACAGCAAGGGCCTGCTGAACCTCTGGGGTTTGCTTGGTGTACCAGATGAGTATGAGGATATTTTTGTAAAAATACAAAATCACACTCTCCAGAGCAGTAATTGGCCTTATATCTTTTAGGAGCGATAATCCAATCCCACCCAAAAGCTTCAAAATCCACAGTAAGAGGGTAACGACAGCATCGCGATTCTGTTGAGAGATCATCACAGTCAAGACCAAAATCCCTTCTGGATCTTTTTGGTGTGTCTGTTACCTTGACCTCTAAAAAGGGATTCTGTATGAAAAGGAAAGAACAATCAGTAATATCAATAGACCTGGAAACACTTTTCTAACTACCTTAAGAAATCATTATTAAAGAAATAAACTAATAATTTTGTTCAGACCACATTTATTTTTAAAAGGCACAGCATTAAGGAATGTTAAGTTACATTAGGCTCAATTTTCCCCTTATGTCTCAAAAGAATTTAACAACAATACAAATTCCCCTAAGGTCAGTTCCATGTCTTTTTAATTTTTATTTTTCCGAGTTTGAGTACCAGACTGCCTGGCACATAATGGATGCCCTGAAAATACTTCAGGGAAGAAAGGGAGGGAAGAAGGAAAGGAGGGAAGAAAAGGAGAAATAGGGAATGAAGGAAAGAGCTGAGCTCCCTCTCTTGCTTCATGATTAAATACGTTCACTGAATATGCCTGGCAACTCCTAGGGTTATAGGTATAGCCATCCAGCCTCCATTCCCTGAGTGAGTTTCCCTCACTCAGGGAAACTTGAACAATAAAGCCAGGACAAAATAGAGAAGGACAAATTCAGAAGAAGAGATGATGATATTTCCTGTATTCTTTCACTGGAAAATGTTCCTATTCAGATATTTAAAAATGGTTAGTCCTGTCTCTGCTCCAATCTTTTAATGCATTTGAGACTTTGTTTCCCTTTACATGAAAAAAATCTGAGGAATATATCATATTAGCCACTTGTCATATTATCAGTTTTGAGCATTAAAATGCTACCTACAAAAAGGAACGCTTTCTTAAATAATTGACAGTAGTTTTTAACCCATATCTAAATGAAAATAGCTCTGGTAGTTATTTATATATAAAGAAAACTAAATCATTTAGAAAATTGTGTAGTCTTTTAGACACCTGCACACATGTTTATTGCAGCACAACTCACAGCTGTAAATATATGAAATCAGCCTAAGTGCCCATCAGCAGATGAATGGATAAAGAAAATGGAGTATATATACACCATGGATTACTACTTAACCATAAAAAAGAATGAATGAAGTAATATATTTTGTAGCAAATTGGGTGGCACTGAAGACCATTATTCTAAGGGAATGGAAAACCAAATTCCATATGTTCTCATTTATAAGTGGGAGCTAAGCTATGAGTATGCAAAGACATATAGAGTAGTACAAGGTACTTTGGAGACTCAGAAGTGGGGAGAGTGGGAGTATGAGGGATTAAAAACTACATATTAGTGCAATATACACTACTTGGAGTGATGGGTGTGCCAAAATCTCAGACTTCGCCATTATATAATTCATCCATGTAACCGGAAGCCACTTGTACCCCAAAAACTATTGAAGTAAAACATATGTGTGTGTGTGTATATATATATACAATTAAAAAGTAAATAATAAAAATGAAAAAAATAAAAAATATTTTATAATATTTTAAAGAATGTTTTTATTTAAAGTAGATCTGATCTGCTAATTATATAATCTTTATAACCAAGATAATTTAAAGATTAAAAAGATAACATGTTTGTTGTTTACTAGTATAATCTTCTTTTATAAATTATGTCAATAGATGAACATAAAAAGATGTGATCATATTAAGCGTTTGAAAATAGAAGTAAGCAGAAACATAGGTTAGCCAGAAGAGTAACCCTAAATTTGTACTAGGTATTAAAATGTTTTTATTAATTTTTGTAGTATTTAAGATATTGTCATTTACTGGGCCTGATACTAAATTAGTTGGCTTTCCCTAAGTGAACTCTTGCACAAGAATGCTAAGGCAGCTCAGAAATATGGCACATGCATACCTATGTAACAAACCTGCATGATGTGCACATGTACCCCTGAACATAAAGCATAATAATAATAGTAATAATAAAAAGAAGCTAGGTGGCAAAGGTTACCTAGTCTGTAAATTGAAATTTTATTAGGAGTATTCCACAAAGAAATATATACACACATCAGGGCACTGACATCCTACAAATATTGAATATGTTTATTATAAGGAATCTTGAATATATTTAGTAAAATATAAGCCTATAACTCTTAATTAATTTCTCATAATAAAACATTTTTTCATTATAATTTTAGAAGTTTATGTGTTTTATGCTAAGCCCCAAATTTTTTAACACATTTGGCACCCTTCTGGAAGAAAAAAAATGTTTTTATTTGTTTATGTACTAAAATCCACTATATAGAGTTAATATTTTAATTCACACAATCACGTATCATATTAAAGAAAAGCAATTTATATTTCATTCCCAGTTCAAAAGAACTTCTTAAAAAATTAAGTGTGGTATAATTTTATTCTAAAATTTTCGTGCAAAGTAAGAGTATCAAGGGAGTGTTTCCTAGGATATAAAATTGGACACCTACTTTTATTGGATACAGGGCTACCACTAGGGTAAGTTACCTTTGTCTGGCTTATGAGCTTAGGAAATTTGGAGCTGTTTTCCACTATTGCTCATTCATATTATGAATAAAAAGATAAGGTTGTTAGAATGTTATTTTCAGTTATCACTTACCAGCCCATTTTCTTTTATTTCTGGGAAGGTTACAGCAAGATCATGACCGTTATCATCTAAAGCTTTTATTTCAATGCCTAAGTTGGATTCAGGTTGTTTGAGCCAATTTTGCAACACTGTCTTCACGTCAATGCTCTGCCAAATACCAGTGCCTGGGTTCATGTCAAGTTTCAGAGATCGGATTCCAGTATACCTTGTACCATCTTTCATGGGTTTGATGAGTCTCAGGATTTGCACAAACACTGTTGTAGGAGTCTTGACGGGTCTCAAATATATCCATAATTGGGCCTTTACTACTTTATTATATTGTATTTTAGAGCTAAATTTAAAGAAGCAACACTTGGGTGTTCCATCCACTTGTGTTAGAAAATCAGCTATAAATGAATAAGAAAAGAAGAATTACTGAAATTATTGCCCATTAAAAAGTGAACAAAACTCCTCCATGTTTATAGTTGAGCATTTAAAAAAATTAAGTCATGTATGCCTATTCAGTCTTTTAAAATGAAATACAATGTGGAACTTTATACCTCAGAAAAAATGTCAAAGAAAATAATTACCCTAGCTTTTCAGAATTTTTCAGACATGCGTATTTTCAGCTGTTCATCAGGAATCTATTCCCCTTCCAGAGAACTATGGACAAAGGAAGATTCTATGAAGTAATGAACACTGAATGAAATTTTAAAATGATGATGATTAGAGAGAACAGGAGACACTGTGGAGGAACAACCACTTAGAATTCTTTGGGAATCTGAGTAGTTACACTTACTGAGCAGCTGTACCAATCAGTCTGGAAGAAGGAACCCTTCCCCCAGGCCTAAATTACCTGGGGACAAGACACACTGAGCAACTTTACTGAGCCTCGGGAATTAGTAGAAAACACAGTACATCTGTTACATTTTGGCTTTGAAATAGTCTTTTAAAGAAGCAAAATTAAGCAGGTAATTAACACAAAAATTTTTATGTTATAGTCAGGCTATCTCAAAAGTTCCAAAGTATTGTCTTAGGGGCAGGCTGTTCATGTAAGCACAAACACTAACAATTTCTTTTATTTTGGTTTTCCAAAACTGTCTAGAAAAGGTAAATCTACTCCAGAACTATTTGATAGCAGAGTCTTAAATGAAAATTCTTTGCTGCATTGTAACCTGATTACTTCATAAGGAAAATGATATTTTAAAACTGTTTTGAGTCTTGTTTAAAGTATATAAAGCATTGTATGAAAGCAAGATAACAGATAACGTAACACAAAATTTTTCTTGCCATGCCTTCTCTGTCAAGGTGCCTTTTCTCTTTCCTGGAGAAAGTATTCTTTTGAGCTGACTATAAAATTAATTGTATGAAATATGTTATCCGTCAGAAGCAATGTAGATACTACAGGTAAAAGCCCTCCCTCTCAGGAAGAATAAAATATTACAGAAGGTAATTAAGCATTGTGCCTGCTTGGAAGCACACAAAGTGGGTACTGTCAACAATAGCACCATGGTCAAGGTACAAGGAGGACTTCGTGAGCCATAACCTACCCAATTAAAATGTTTATTTCTTAGGCATTTTCTGATATTTAGTTCATGATGATCATTATGCTATGTTTACTTCATTATTGCTCTTACTAATACATTATTTAATTTTTAACATACTCTTCACTGTGATACTTTCAAAATTAAATTTTTAACTGGGAAGGACAACAAAAATACCGAGAGAGTTTCAAATAACAGAAATCACTTTAGGTTTTCAGCAGTGCTCAAGTAAGCTTAAACATCCAGTAAGTTTCTTTTTGTTTTGTTATTAGTGAAAAAAAACTTACTATAGATGCAAATTTTACACAACCAAATACAATTATAAAATGTAATGTACGTTTTTGACATTGCTTGTAGTATCTCCCAGTCCTTGCCGTGTGGTATTACTGTGAAAGCATCAGCATGCTATCTGTATTTTCCTTATTAAACTAATGCTATACAAGTATTTTATTTTTTAGTTTTTTATATCTATAAGAAAACAAATAATGCAACATATTTTTGTCTCATTAATATATTCTCATGAAATCTTTAAAAAGAGAAACTCTTTTTCTTTCTAATTACATACAAGCCAACAGCTTGTTAAAAGAAGAGCCTGAAAATAGATCTGTTTCTCATAAACACTAGAAAAACAGTCAGCAGAACTGTTGATATACGCTAATAGGACTACTTACACTCTGTAGGCATGGTAATGATTGTTTCTGTAGTAGCGTGATAATCGTCATCTTCTAAAGAACCATCACTGCTGTCATCCCTCTGGACATCATACTGATCAATCAGTTCCCGGAGTGGAGGAGCCTTGGGTAAAAGTTGTCTTATAGCATCTTTGCTGATGTTGGGAGCTGTTTCCAGACGAAGTTTACTGAGGATTTGAATTTTTATGGCTTCTATTCTTGAAGATTTAGTGGTTTGTCTCCAAGTACATGTATTACACAGCCCCTCTTTTTCCACATTTTCATTTTGCTCACTGTTCTCATTTAGATCCACTGAACCAGCAACAATCAGCATGAACAGGTAAATATAAACATAGAGTTGCAGTTTTTGCATGATTTTAAAATCCATATAATCTTTTTTCTTATTCTTATTTCTTCCTTTTACTTTTCTTTTGCTTTTGAGTAATGCCAAGCACAATTTTAATGCATGTATAGTCTGAGAGACAACTTGCCACACCAGTGAATCTTTTATACTGTATTCCAAGTGGCTTTTTATATTCCAACTTAGATGAGACAAGTGTCGTCAGGATCTATGATTGGCTCTTGCTCCACAATGAATCTCGCTGTCAGAGGTTAAAACCCTGTCTGTCACAAGTCACCAAGCAGTATTTTGTTACAGTCAAGGGTGAGCTGATTCATTTGACTACTTCATAAAAGAAATAAATCTACAAATAATAAAAGATATTTGTGACATTTGAAAAATAAAGGTCTATGTTGGCAATAATATAAACTGTACTTAAATCTTATTAATCCTCATACAGCTCTTATTGTAATTTAAATAAGTCAACTTTAATTTGCACTACATATTTAAAATATGAAATATTACTTCCTCAAAAACTAAAATCATTTTATATTGTTTAGGCAAGCATTTGAAGTAAAAATATTTTTATTTGTTGTATTAAATTATTTTTAGTGCCAAGTAATTAGGAAAATAAAAATTAGGAAGATCTGAATTAAAAGTTAAGATTGTGATGCTAGTAGAGAATTTTCATCTAGAATTTGAGAAACTTGTTTTCTGATTAAATTATTAGTACATATCGAAAGTCATTATGTCATTTTGTGCATGGAATTATTTTTACATAGTTTAATGCCTTTTATTATTTTGAAAATTATGCTGAACTTTTGACTGGCTGGTATTATTTCCTATTCTAAAGATGCAGATTAATATAACTCAGAAGATGTGTTTCTTCATTGTTTATTACCAAGAGGGTAATATCGGCTAGTAGAAAAATCTCTGAACATAGAACAAGATAATGAATTTTATAATTGGCATTGCGGAGCTTATTACAGTTTCCTCACATTTCCAGCAGTAAATATCCAGAGAGTAAAACGTGTAGTATTTATTCTCTGTAAGTTACATCAGAATATTGTGAGCACATAAAAAGAAAAAGCATCATGATAAAGGGGTGACCTTTTGTGGTTTCCCAATACTGTGATATATTTGTACCCCTTTGCCAATTTCTCATTTTGACCAGAGGGCAGACACCTGGTAGGGATTTGGGGTAAAGTCTGGGAGCAGAGAATAGAGCTTTTTGTTCTCTAAATTTAAGTGGCCTCTGTAGGGATCAAACGCTCAACCTCAGCTTTGGGAGCCACAAGATGTAGTCAAATGAACTATTAAAGAGCTAAGCAAACATAGCTAGCAAGAAACAGAGATATTTCCAGGCCAAAGGAGATTTCTTTTTCCTACTCCTTTTTGGGACGCTAAGGATTCCTAAGAGATTTAATCCATTACTTTTTTTTTTCCCCAAGAGAATGCAGTGGCTCATATCAAATATTTATTTTTAAAGTCACTACTATTTTTGCACACCATACACTAATTTACTGCCTCGGTGCACTAAAATAAAACTCAGTAGCCTGAAAAGTTAATGCATTTTCATCAAATTCTTAAGAGGTATCTACATCTCTTGAGAAAAAAATGTCCTTACATAATGCATTGGATTTGCCCATCATTAAAGATTAAGGAAAACCAGACACAAACCAGATGCCCTGAGGATTTCAGATACTCTTTGTTATGGGACAATATTAGATATAGCTTCTAAGGTTTTATTTGTTTGGTGAATTCATTTTTCAATGTATAAATCTTTGAAATGTTATGATCATTGTAACATATGCATCTATACAATTCCAATTAAGTCAAACTTTTTAAAAAAATATGCTTAGTTGAGAACTCAGTCTCCGGAGTCAGATAGACCTGAGTTCAAATCTCAACTTTGCCACTGCTAACTATGTGATAATGGATGAGATACTTAACTTTCCTAAACTTTAGTTTCTCGTAGGGTTTTGGGGAGATATAGTTTAATTATGCACGTAAATTGCTAAATATAGCACCTGTCATAAAGTAATTGGTAACTGGCACTTGAGCGCTTGCTCTTTGTTTTATGCAAAGGGGTTTGAGATTATGCTTAAAATTATCCTCCACATGAACTAGAACTGCTTCAGGTCATAGCTGCCAATTATCAGTCACAAAGTCTACCTTTCTAGCACTGCGAGGCAAGTAAAATTTTCTAAGGCAGCCAGATTGCAAGACATGTTCCAGCTCTTTATTCTTCTTACCGGGAAAAAAGTGAACAAAGGTTATCATTTCCACCTGCAGACAATTCTCATTATTCATGATTTCTGTATTCACAAATTTGCCCACTTGCTATCATTTATTTTTGAAACTCAATACTCCTGGCATTTTGCAGTCGTTCACTGGCATTCACAGAGTGGCGAAAGATTTGAGGCCTATCTGATGCACAGGTTCCCAGATAAGATCAAACAAGACAGGGTTCTGCCTTAATGTTTCAGCTCGCCTACTGTAAACGCACTCCCTTTTTGCAGTCTGTTTAGTTTTCGTGCTTTTTAAAATTGTTCCTGTTATTGATTTTGCTTTTAAAAACTTGTCCCCAAGCATAGTGCTGAAGTGCTGTGTGGTGTTCCTATGTTCCTAACCACAACAAAGCTGTGATGGAAAGTAGCATAGTGGTTGCCAGGGGCTGGGTGGGGCACTGAGGGGAAGTTACTGTGTGATAGATACAGAGTTTCAGTCTGGGAAGATGAAAAATTTCTGATGATGAAAGGTGGTGTTGGCTGTACAACAGTGTGAATGTGCTTAATGCCACAGAACTGTACATCTAAAGATGGTTAAGATGCTAAATGTTATGTATATTTGCCACAATTTTAAAAGGCTATGATATGCCTAAGGGAAAAAAAATTCTTACAAAAAAATACATGTGCTGGATAAGCATCATTAGGGCATGATTTCTAGTCCTGTTGCCCTTGAGTTCACAGTTATTGAATGAACAATATATATTAAATAATGTATGTGTAAACAAAACACACCTAAAACAAGGTTATACATTGATTGGTTGGTGAAAATTTTATGACCAGAGGTTCACCTAACCCTGTTTTTCACCTGGGAACAATAGTTCAGTATTTGCGAATTCAGTATTGGCAATGACTTTATAGGACACAACTACTATGAATAGGGAGAATTGACTATATCTAATCAAATTCTCTAGAGAACAGTATTGAATGGGTTAAGAAGTACTGAAGAAATTTAAATAAGTTTTATTCCTTCTCCAGTGGCAGTGATTGCAAGCATCCCAAGGCCCCAGAGTAGAAGGGCTGATCAGCCACAGGAACCTTCAATGTAGTCTGCTGGAGGCCCAGTTTTGGCTGCTCTTGTGAAGGAGACAGGACAGTCGTGCATCATTAGGATGAGTGAGTAGAGAAGAATTCCTTCTAGTTGGCTGGGAGAGCTCTGTCTGTTGGCTTGTTGATTTTGTCTTAAGTTAGCCATCTCTAAAAGCAGTTTCTCACAGGAGTTGGAATTTAGGTGGCCAAGGCAGCACCTCACAAGACTGATAAGGTTTGTCTCTGTGCTATGTAGGCTATTACATTTTCTGTAACCATCAGTAAGGTGACAAGCAAAACTCTCTCATATCTGTTACAAATACCCACTGGTTGTCTCAAAACAATGCTGAGCATATAAAGAATATTTTCAAAAATTTTACAGTTTTATTTTCCCAGAATATGAGATCTACTGATGTACTAATGTAAAGACTTGCTGGAAGTTTAACGATCGTGGCCAAAAAAGGAGGAGGATGAGATTAGGAATTAGCACAAGAATGAATCATGAAAAATTCAACAGTTTTGGACAAAAACTCAGGAAATTTTATCTGGTATCTTTTGCCATTACCTTGTAATTACAGCGCTTTGGTATTACTCTATGCTGATTATTCTTAAAGCCAGAAACAATCTGTATAGTGCTCAACTCACATAACATTATGAATAGATAATCATCCCACATTGATGATAACTGATTACCTATGCTTTCAATAGTTAGAAGACAAAAATTAACAAAAACAAAAATATTCTTGAGCTAGGAAGCAAGAGTATAGGAATTGAAGACAGGAGACCTGAAATATAATTCAGGCTGATGTTTTATGTAACCTTGAATAAGTCAGTTAGCAAATGCTTCATTTATAAATGTATGTATGTATGTGTGTGTATATATATATATGAATTCATGTATTAGTTTATGAAATATTTGAATGCCTATATTATAGCCAGCACTATGCTATATTCTGAGGATAAAACAGTGAGCCAGGCAGACACAATTACTGCCTTCATGAAACCTATGGACTAGTTTCTTCATATAAAATATGAACACATTTGATTAGATGTGCCCTTTCCATTGAGGTTTATCCCCTAACGCAGTGATTCTCAGGCACATTCCAGCATACATTTTATTTGCCAACAGAGTAATGATATCTTCATACATTATGGGGCTTCTGGAAAACTCTATTGTACACATAAGAAAGAATGAGCATCAGAAAGACAAAAACATCTTAGTGTTATTATGAAAACAGTTTTTAATTTACAGACTCTCTGGAAGGACCTTGGGAACCACCCCAGTGATCCCCAGACCACACTTGGAGAACCATACACCCAAAGTAGTAATTTTTACACTACTTCAATTGAGTACTTCCCCCTTTAACTTCTAGTCCCTTCCTCCCAATATCTGTAGCTTTGTTTTTAATGAGACATCAAATAAAGTAATTTTAAAACATTGTTTAATGGTACATATTTATTGCAAAAAACAGAAATATAAATATTATTATAATCACCGACTACAAACGCACAGGCAATCTAGAACACATTTGCAAAACATTTGTCAGTTCTAGGGAATAGACTGAAATTAGTAGTCTTAAGGGATTTCTTGTAGATGGTCTTCAGATTGGTCTTGAGGTGACAGTATTCATACTATGGCAATCCTCATAATAACTTCCTAGTTAATAAAGTTGCTACAATCCATTGTCCTTTAGAGGTAGAATTAACTCAGAAAAGCTTCAAAATTCTATTTATCCTCTTTCTCTCTCCCAAAATGGGAGCACTAGTCTATTTATCATAGGCTTAAAGTTTATCATGGAAAATAAAAATGAAGTTACAATTTGGCTTCCTAATTTTTTCTGTTAAAAAAAAATACTAGAGGCCAGGCATGGTGACTCACGCCTGTATCCCAGCACTCTGGGAGGCCAGGGTGGGTGGATCATTTGAGGTCAGAAGTTCAAGACCAGCTTGGCCAACATGGTGAAACACTGTCTCTGCTAAAAGTACAAAAATTAGCTGGGCATGGTGGCGTGAGACAGAGTGAGACCCTGCCTCAAAAAAAAAAAAAAAAAAAAAAAAAAAGTAAACTCAAAGACTTGCTGTTAAAATTGTATAGATTGTACAGATTGTCCCTCCTCCATTATTACAATTCTTATATGTTTGTGTTTTAATGTTTTCTTGTCCTCCAATCTCTATTCTTCCATCCCACGAATAGACTATGAGCTATTTGAGGGCAGGGAATATTTTGTTCTTTTTTGTCTTTTCAGCTCTTGTTCCAGTACCTGGCACATAATTAGACGGACAGAACAGTGTTTTTGTTTGTTTGTTTTTTGAGATGGAGTCTTGCTCTGTCACCCAGACTGGAGTACAGTGGCACAATCTCGGCTCACTGCAACCTCTGCCTGCTGGGTTCAAGCAATTCTCCTGCTTCAGCCTCCCGAGTAGCTGGGATTACAGGTATGCACCACCACACCCGGCTAACTTTTTGTATTTTTAATAAAGACGGCATTTCACCATGTTGGCCAGGCTGGTTTTGAACTCCTGGCCCCAAGTGATCCGCCCACCTAGACCTCTTAAAGTGCTGGGATTATAGACGTGAGCCACTGCACCTGGCCAGAACAGTGTTTTTTGAATAATTAAAACACTAAATGAACAAACATCTCCTTAAATACCAGAAACTCCAACTTTCCAATTTTTCAGCAAGGTGTAGTTAGTGTATTTATAGACTTTCTAAGTGAAAGTGTTTCTAGTTTGCTCTGACTGTGGTTCATAGCATTTCTATTGACTCCCCTCTTCCTCAGACTTCCAGGGGAGATTGCTATCACAGGTCCGCCGCAGTAGTTCTCTGGTGGAGCAGGGAGCAGTTTGAGTATCCCAGCACAGCTTTTTCATTTAATGACCTGGGACTACTAGATCTATGGCTACCCACACTGTGTGGCTCTTAACAGGGACCATGCTAGAGAGTGGCCATGCTACTTATGGTGACCATGACACCGCTACTTATGGTGACCAGATCCCTTCCCCGACTTAGGTTCATATTAAGTTTAATGAGTCTCAAAGGTAGCCAGAGTGTAGGAAAGAAGTCTCAAAAGGGGTGTGTGTGTGCGCATGTGTGTATGTGTATTTGTGTTTGAGCAAGGCAAAGACAGATCAGTCTCCCAGGAAGGAAAACTGTGAACTGAGCATAATAATACATTTATTTTCATTACTTTTGATGACCAGTTTTCTGCATGATGTTTTCATTTACTTTAGAACAAGCACATGGTTTCCAGAGCAGCTGACAATATAGATTGAATTGGAAAAAATATATCTGTAGTTTCAATATTTTTAAACTTAATGTTTCTAGTAACCAACTACCCTTCAAGAGAAAAATCTTATAATTTTCAGGGTTTTGCTTTTAGGGAACTGGAACCAGAAGCCTCAATACAGAGTATGTTTTGGCAAATCAAAAAAATTAATATTTTATATTTAGATTTTTTTAATTTATAGTCTTAAACACATTTTTAAAAATCTTAACTCTCTTTACTCCATTGGTGGTTTGATGGTAGTAATAGCATTTGAAAAATTTAGTTCTCTCCAGGAGTCTTATGTTTTATTTCTTTGGAATTGCCTAAAGCATTGTTTTTCATAATTCACAGAGAATTGGCTTTCAGAGAATCATTCCATTTCCAAATTCCTTTGCAAATTCTTAGAAGGAAGTCTTTTAAAATACATTCATTTGTTCATTTATTTAAAATACATGTATTTGTTCATTAAACACTTATTGTGCACCTGGTTTATGATAGGTACTATGCCAGGAATTGGAGACAAAAAAAAAAAAAAATGATGCTTTTTTCCTAAGGGAAATCAAAAACTTTAGGGCTATAGGATTTTAAGGTTATTCGATCCATCCTACTCATGAAGAGATGGAGAAACTGAGGTCCAGAGAGAGCTTATGTGATTTAAATTAGAATTAAATGAAGAAAAGTTTTTTTAATTTGCAAAAGCAGTTTGCATTGAAATAGTTTTGAAGCACCAAGTGTTTCTTTAACTTCTTTATGTTGAATTAGGAATTTTATTAATGTTCTAAAATTATCAAATTAGGTCAGTACTCAATTTCCTGGGTCAGTGCCACAGTGGTGTGCTTTGTTCTGAGACCCTATCCACGGTTCTGGCTTGGCAACTGAAAGATTCGATGAGCTGCTTTTGGCAATTAGTATAGGAGTTCTAAGGTCTACGAACTAAATGTACTTTTGATGCCCATTTGCTTAGGTATTGGGGTCAGTGTTTTGTTACATAACATCATTATTTAACTCAAATTTCAATATTTTAAATTCTCTAACTATATTCTTGAAATTTAAAATTTAAAAGTCAGTAGTTTCTAGTAATTTTAACCACAAAGAGTTACAAAGAGTTCTATCTTTGACTTCCTAATTAGTTCAAAAATAGATACAATCTTGACTTACAGTTTTAAAAAACAACTTTCATTTCATTAGATTTGGCATGAATATTCTGGCCCCTGCTGGGAACTCTAAGAACTACATCACTTCTGCTGTCAATTTTTCTTTCAATTTATTTATTATTATTTATTATACTTTAAGTTTTGGGGTATACGTGCAGATCATGTAAGTTCAGTGTGACATATATTTTTTTCTCTCTCTCTCTCTCTTTTGGCAACCTGTATAATCTGGCTGAAGAAAATATATAAGTAAGACATTACTATGATGAAGACCCAAAATCTGTGTTAAGTATTAGATATTTTCACATGACACAATGAATTTAAATCCCCAGTAACACAAGGACATTTTCTGGAAATCTAATTTTTTTTAAATCTCCATTCAAACTCAGAGGAGAAATCTAACGGGAGGAACTGGTAAAATTCAAATACTTAATAAAGTATGGTATGGTAAGGACTCTTTACTTAGAATTTCATCAAATACTTATGAACACCCACTGTTTGATGGTGGGTGAGCATTGAATATACAGTCATGCAATGCATAATGAATTCAACAGACCACATAGATGAAGGTGATCACAAGATTATAATGGAGGTGAACTATTCCTGTGGCTTAGTGATGTCTAGATGATCCCAAGTGTGTAGAAGCCTAGGCTAATGTGTGTGTTTGTGTCTTAGTGTTTAATTAAAACATTTAAAAATGTTTTCTAAAAATAAAATTTAAAAATAGAAAATGCTTATAAAACAAGAATATAAATAAAGTAGGCTGAACGTGGTGGCTCACACCTGCAATCCCAGTGCTTTGAGGGACCAAGGCAAGGAAGACTGCTTGAGGACAGGAGTTCAAGACCAGCTTGGGCAGTAAGGTGAGACCCCATCTCTTAAAAAGAAAAAAAAAAGTGAAAAACTTAGCTTGGTGTGGTGGCACACACTTGTAGTTCTAGCTACTCATTTTTTATCTTTTATACCATATATTTACCATACCTTTTCTAAGTTATATGTTTAGCTATCCAAATGCCATTGTGTTACTTTTGCCTCCAGTATAATATAGTATAGTAACATGTAGTAGATGTTTGTAGCCAATGAGCAATAGGCTATACTATGTAGCCTAGGTGTGCAGCACATTATACCATCTAGGTTTGTGTAAGTACGTTCTATGATGTTCATACAACAATGAAAATATTATGTTAAATATAATGTTCATACAATAATGAATTGTGTGCTTCATAAATATTAAATATGAAAATGTGTCAGCATCTAATAATATCTAACAGTAGTATCTAACAATATTGACATCATTAATGTTAATTTGTATTATAAATCTTTGTAAAATTAAAAATTTCTAAATTAAACTTTTGTAAAGTGAAGGATGGGTTTATAATGTACACAAGAGGGAGATGTAGAAGGAAATGATTAGGAAACTAGAAAGAAAAAAGCGGGAAAGGTTGTACTAGACAAATGCTAACAAAAAGAAAACTGGAATCATATTAGTCACAGGTTTGAATTTAAGACAGAAAGTGTAGGACAAGACAAATAAGGAAATTTTATGATAGTAGAGGAAACACTCCACAGAGAGGATATACCTTTCAAAAATCTTAAAGCATAGAACAATATCATAGTAAAAATACATAAAGAAAAACTGCAGAACTGCAAGGAGAAACGGAAGAAACAAAGCAGTAGTAGCAATGCAGCCATGAAAAAGAATGAAATCATGTTCTTTGCTGTAATATGGATGCAGCTGGAGGCCATTATCCTAGCTAATTAATGCAAGAACAGAAAAACAAACATTGCATATTCTTACTTATAAGTGAGGGCTAAACATTGTAGTCATGAGCATAAAGATAGCACAATAGACACTGGGGAGTACTGGAAGGAGGAAGCTGGGGAAAAGGGGCAAGAGTTGAAAAACTAGCTGTAGGGTTCTAGGCTCACTACTTGAATGATGGGACCAATCATACCCCAAACCTCAGCATCACACAATATACCCAGGTAACAAACCTGCATGTGTACCTCTTGAATCTAAAATAAAAGTTGAAATAAAAGAAATAGTAGTAGTAGACTTTTAATTCACTTCATGGATCAAACAGTTGAAAGTTAGTAAGCATATAAAGTATTTGAACAATTAAGTCAATGAGATTGATGACAATTGAAAATCAATCTTATTTTTAAAAGCTCATGAAACATTTATAAAATTGACAAATATTTTAATAAATTTCCCAAATTAGAAATAATTCAGACCATATTCTCTGATCACAGTGTAATTTAAAAAATAGCCAAAATAAAAACCAAACATCTACTACTTGGAAATATAAAAGCTATTTAAAACAACCTTTGGTACAAAGAGGAAACAAAACTAATATCGCAGAATGTGTACAAAATGACAGCTAAAACATTACGTACCAAAACTTATAGGAGACAACTGTTGTGTTTAGCAGACATTCATGGCTTCAAATATGTATTACTAAACAAGAAAGTGTAAAAATCACACGTTCTTTAACTTAAAAAGTTAGAAAACGAATTATAAAATAGGCTACAAATTAATGTGAAAGTTAAAATGAAACTAAAAAGATAAAATAAACTGAGTCAGAAACAGCAAAGTAATAGAATTGATAATACAAATTTATGACTTTTTTTAAAAGAGAAAAAATACACTAGCTTAAGTTATCAGTACGAAGAATGCACAAATATTGTAAATTAGGAGAGAGAAAGATAAACGCTTTCCAGAAAGTGAAAGAATTAAGGAATTAAAAGAGTATACTGCAGAAGTATTATGGAAATACATTTGAAGACCTGAAAGACCTGCATGAAATTAACATATGTAGATTTTCCAGGAAAAAACACAACCAGGAAGAACGTGGGATACTCTGAAAACTGTCAGCCTGTAGATGATTCTTCCAATTCCTCATCGGACAGGTAATGTAGAACACTGCTTTTTAAAGTAGTGTTTAGATATCAGCATTTTTTACAAAATAAAATAGAATAGAGTGCATGCTTGGAGTAAAGGGCAAATAGAATTATGGGAAACTTTTTTATCAGTATATATATACCAAGTCTCCTTTTGAAGTTGCATTACTTACTGTGAGTCACAATCAAAATATTAATACTCTAAAAGTCACCCTTCTAGAATTAAAATAATTAAAGAATAAATATAGAAATAAATTTGAAGGCCTGTATGAAGCCCAGAAAAAAAATTTTAGCTACCATACAATACTGAGTCCTATTCAAGAAAGGGGTGTCTCTTTCCATTTATTATTTGGGATTTAATATATTCTTTATATTATAGGACCAGTGGTGCTTTACCCTGGTTGTACATTACAATCACTTGTTAAAAAAAAATTGCAGATCTCGGCCAGGTGCGGTGGCTCACGCCTGTAATCCCAGCACTTTGGGAAGCCAGGCGGGTGGATCACCTAAGAGCAGGAGTTCGAGACCAGCCTGGCTAACATGAAAAAACGCCATCTCTACTAAAAATACAAAAGTTAGATGGGTGTGGTGGCACATGCCTGTAGTCCCAGCTACTCAGGAGGCTGAGTCAGGAGAATCCCTTCAGCCCAGGAGCAGAAGGTTGCAGTGAGCCGAGATTGTGCCACTGCACTTCAGCCTGGGTGACAGAGCAAGACTCCGTCTCAAAAAATAAAAAAATTAAAATAAATAAAAATTGCAGAATATCTAGGCTCCATCACCAAAGATTTGATTAGTCTGGTGTAGAGCACAGGCATTGTGTATTAAGAGCTTAGCCCCAAATAAACCAAACCAAATTTAAAATGCCATTCTCTTTATTTTATAAATGCAATGTACTTTCCAATTCAAATATTAATATTTTTGAATATAAATATTTCAGAATAGCTAGGTAAATTTTTATAAGGAAAAGAAATGAGAGGGAACTATAATGGATATGAAAACATTTTAAGGTATAGTAATTTAAAATGCACAGTGCTGAAAGAAGAATTGAAAAATAGAGAAAAGGAGTGAAAAAATAGACCCAATCACGCAAGAAAACTACAGAAGAGATAGAAGTGTCATTTTAAGTTAGACCATTAAGTAGATGGACTGTATAATAAATGGTATTGGGACAGAAAACTAGCCATGTGGATCCCTGGCCACTAGACCATAAGCTCCATGAAAGCAGTGACAGTTTTATATTTATCAAAATTTAAATCTCAAAAATGAAACCAGAAGAGTAAGAGAGGAAAGTGTCAGTATTATACACTCTGATGTAAACATTGGTGTCAAACATTCTAAGCATGTAAATGTGCAAGAATTTGTTTGAGGTTCTTTGCCATGATGAAATTTAAGATTAGCTAGGCATGTTTATCAGTCTTTTCTACTGCAGCTTGGTAAATGTATTTAGATAAAAAAATTAAATTCCAACACGGTAAAGAAAACTTCAAAGTTACACACAGCACAAAATATTTCCTAATTTTTCTTGTGATTATTTTTTGACTATACTTATTTAAAAGTGTGATTAATTTCCAAATATTCAGGTATTTTTCAGATATATTTTTGTTACTGGTTTCTAACTTACTTTTGTTGTAATCAGAGAACATAGTTGGTAGTATTTAAATTCTTTTACATTTATTAAAAATGGTTTTATGACCCACCTTATGTTCTATCTTGTGGAATGTTTTATGAACACTTGAAAATAATTTGTATTCTGTTGTTATTGCATGTATGATTCTTTAAATGTCAAGTCAGGTAGGTTTGTTTAAGTTCTATACAGCCTTTCTTATTTTCTGTCTGCTTGTTCTATCAGTTACTAAGAGAGGAGTGTTAAAGTATCCAACTATAATGATGAATCTGACTACTTGTCTTCATTTATCAGTTTTTAAATGTATTTTAAAGCTCTATAATTACATGGACACATATTTAGTATTGTTATGGTTTTGTGATGAATTAAATCAACTCTAATCATTATAAAAACCATTTTCTTTATCTCTGGCAATATCTCTTGTCCTGAAATCAGCTTTGTCTGACATTAATATAGTCACCAGCTTTCTTAGGATTCGTGTTTTTATTTTCTATTGTACTTTAGGTTCTGGGGTACATGTGCAGTTCATGCAGGGTTGTTGCATAGGTGCATACATAACCAGGTGATTTGCTGCCTCCATTCCCCCTTCATCTATATCCGGCATTTCTCCCCATGTTACCCCTCCCCACCCTCCCCAACTGTCCCTCCCCTAGCCCCCCCACCAACTGCCCCCAGTGTGTGATGCTCCTCTCCCTGAGTCTACATGTTCTCATTGTTCAACACCCACCTATGAGTGAGAACATGTGCTGTTTGGTTTTCTTTTATTGTGTCAGTTTGCTGAGAATGATGGTTTCCAGATTCATCCAAGTGCCTACAAAGGACACAAACTCATTTTTTTTATGGCTGCATAGTATTCCATGTGCCACATTTTCTTTGTCCAGTCTATCATTGATGGGCATTTGAGTTAGTGTTTTTATGTGTATCTTTTCCCATCCATTCACTTTCAACATACCTGTGTCTTTATTTTGAATTTTTTTTTTTTGGTAGACCACATGTAGTTGGGTCTTGTTTTTTGTTCAGTCTTATAACTTCTGCCTTTTGATTGGAGTGTTTAGATTATTTACATTTAATGTAATTTTCAATATGATTTGGTTTTAGTGTTAAATCTGTTCTTTGTTCCATTATTCTTTTTTTCTATCTTCTTTCAGATCATCTTTTAGTGTTTCATTGTATCTCCAGTATTGATTTACTCACTATGCTTTACTCACTGTGTGTTTTTAGAAGAGATGATGCTTTGCCATGTTGGCCAGGCTAGTCTTGAACTCATAGCCTCAAGCAGTCCACCCACCTTGACCTCCCAAAGTGCTGGGATTACAGGCATGAGCCACTGTGCCCAGCCATTATCTGTGTCTTATTTATTTATTTGTCTATTTCTATTGTTTTCTCCCCTCAGTGAGTCACATTTTCTCATTTGTATCTCTAGTAATTTTTTATTGAGTGCAGGGAATTGTAAACATTATGTTGTAGAATATCTGAATTTTGTCGTCTTCCTTTGAAGAGTGTTGAAGTTGATTTTTTTTATGTAGTGGTTGTTATAGAGTATACAATATGCATCTTTAATTTATCATAGTCTGCCTTCAAATGATATTTTACTGCTTCATGTGTGAGTGCCATCATACATTTTACCTTTACCTATGTCATAAATTCCCTAATACATTGTTGTTAGTCTTGCCTTAAACAATTTTCTATAAAAAGCCTTAAGCATTTATGCACGTATCTATATTTTCCAGTGCTCTTCATTTCCTGTGTAGATAAGTGTTTCAACATTAACACTATTGACATTTTGGGCTGGATTATTCTTTACTGTGGGGAGATATGTTGTGTATTTTAAAACGTTTAGCAGCATTCCTGGCTCAACTTACTGGATGCCAGCAACATCTCTCCTCATTTCATGCCCGTTACAAATGTCTTCAAACATTGACAAATGTTTTCTGGGGGGCAGGCTGTCCCCAGTGGAGAACCACTGTTAAGATTGAAGTGTCTGTATGATAACATTTTCCTTAAGCCTGAAAGAAATCCTTTAGCATTTCTTTTATTTCAGGATTGTTGGGAACAAATCCTCTCAGCTTTTGTTTGTCTGAAGAAGACATTATTTCAATCTTATTTTGAGACATTTCACTGGAATTCTATATTATCAGTATTTTTCTTTAAGCACTTTAAAGATGTTATTTGTATTTCAGATTGCATTGTTTCTGACAGGAAATCAATATTACTTATCATTGTTCCTGTATATAGTATGTCTTACTCTTTGGCTACTTTTAAGATTTTCTCTTTATCAATAATTTTCAGCAGTATTATTTTATATGCCTTGATGTGATTTTCTCTATGTTAATACTGCTTTGGATTCATTGAGCTTTCTGGATTTGGGGGTTTACAGCTTTCATTTAATTTGGGAAAAGTTCAGCCATTAATTCATATATTTTTCTCCCCTCATCATTTTCTGGGACTGTAATGATGCATATTTTAATTAGACAACTTGATGCCCTACAAGTCACAGAGGCTATTGATAGCTTCCATTGCTATTTCTTCTGGTATGGTTGATTTTTTTCCCTACATTATTTGTCTATTAATTTAATCAAGTGAATTTTCATTTCAGAAAATTTATGGTTATATCTAATTTTTAATGTCTTTTATTTTTTCCTTATGCTCATGTTTTCTTTTAAAACCTTGAGCATATTTATAGTGGCTGTTTTAAAGTTCTTCTCTGCAAATTTCATTATCTATATATATAGAGAGAGAGAGATATATATATTTTTTTTAATTGAGACAGAGTCTCACTCTGGAGTGCAGTAGTGTAACCTCTGCCTCTTGGGTTCAAGTGATTCTCCTGCCTCATCCTCCTGAGTAGCTGGGATTATAGGAGCCCACCACCACGCCTGGCTATTTTTTTGTGTGTGTGTTTTTAGTAGAGATGATGCTTTGCCATGTTGGCCAGGCTAGTCTTGAAATCCTAGCCTCAAGCAGTCCACCCACCTTGACCTCCCAAAGTGCTGGGATTACAGGCATGAGCCACTGTGCCCAGCCATTATCTGTGTCTTATTTATTTATTTGTCTATTTCTATTGTTTTCTCCCCTTAGTGAGTCACATTTTCTCATTTGTATCTCTAGTAATTTTTTATTGAGTGCAGGGAATTGTAAACATTATGTTGTAGAATATCTGAATTTTGTTGTCTTCCTTTGAAGAGTGTTGAAGTTGATTTAGACAAGGAGTTAAGTTACTTGTAGAACAAGTTAATGTTTTAAAGGCTGACTTTTAAGCTTGCTGGGATTGGTCTACAGTGGCCTTTACTTTAATATAGTCTGATTACTAATATATAACCTTTCTAGAGTTTTTTTTAATGCCCTGGCCATTCAACTAGTCTTCATACTCTGGCTACTCAGAATTTAGAGCCCATTGTGAACTCAAGTGTTCAGCTGTTGTTCCTAAGGAGTTCTTTGCCTGACTTATGAGGTTTCTTTCATTCTATTCATTTACAGTCTAATTCAGATTCAAGGGGACCTCTAGAGCCTTTCTTTCCATAGCTCCCTCCTCTCTGGCCCTTTGCCCCAGGATACCCAGTTTCCTCAGTGTTCTCAATTACTGATATGTTTCCTTGACTTACCAAGATTACTGTACTCTTAGTTTTCTCTTCCCTGTACTGTGATCCAAAATCTGCCTCTAGGACAATTCTGTGCATCACATGATTTGTTTCCCTTCTCTTCTCTTAGGAATTACAGTCTTATGCTGCCAATGTCCAATTTCTGAAAAGATGTTTCTTATATTTTATCCTATGTTCTAATTGTTTACAGCAGGAAGGTAAATATACTACCTGGAAATTAAATGTGGCCTCAAATGAAGTCTCCTTAGAATACAAACATAGCAAAAGGGTGAAAATGAAGCACTTATGATAGGAAAAAAAGGTTTTCTTCTTACCTTTAGCCCAGAATCTTTAAAAATAAAAAGATTCAGAATCCAATGGAAAAATGGCAAAATGAAATATGTATTTCTGATAAACCTCTGAAAAGAGGTTTATGTTAAACCTCTGAAAAGAGGTTTATGTTCAGCCTCACTCAGGATTAAATAAGAACAGAATTAAAAGATCATCGAAATACCATTTCTCATTCAAGGTTAGAATAAGCATGAAAAAATAACCACTTCTTTCCCTCCTGGTGGGAGAATAAATTTTACTTTTTATCCACTTTGAAGGACAATCTAGCACTATCTTTTAAATTTTTAAATATGCTGTTGCATTTGACCCAGCAATTCTATCTTTTAGGATTTTACCCTCTGATCAACTTGCATAAACTCTCAAAGATATTTGTAAAGTGTGTAATGTTTAAAGTTGGTAATAATCTACATGTGCAACTATTAGAAATTAAATAAATTACAGCATCTCCAGCTAAATCTGTATGTACTGACATAGAAAGGTGAATATCAAATATAAGTAGAAAGGAACATTTTAGAACAGAATCTATTTTATACCTATGAAAAAAAGAAACATTTCATTTGTTGTATGTATGCTTTTTTCCATAGATATTTCATCCAACTCTATGACCTATAATATTCATTATTTGCTGTTCTACTCCAGACTTATATTCAACAGTCTATTTTACACCCCTTTTGGATAGTTAATAGGAATTTTCAACTTAACATGTCCAAGGAAGAACTCTTAATTTATCAGTACTACCCACCCCACCCAATCTTCTCTATTTCAGTAAATGGCGCCACAGTTCAACCAGTTGCTTATGTCAAACACCTGAGAGTCAAGGAATTTTTTCTCACTAAGCTTCCTGCTCACACCATTTAATGGAAAGAAAGGAATCAGAAAGCTAGAAGGTTAATAAACTGTGGTCGAGTGTGGGCCACCAAACACGCGAGTACCACAAGTAACTACCACATTTTTAGCTGGCAATGAATTAGTCATTGTATCAGTCACTTTATATACATCTCATTTTAATCTTCACAAAGCTCTGTAAGTGTTCTTTCTCTATTTTATATCTGAGTTAAAGATTTTGGGCTGAGTGCAATGGCTCATGACTGTAATCACAGCACTGTGGGAGGCTGAGGTGGGCAGATCACCTGAGGTCAGGAGTTTGAGACCAGCCTGGCCAACATGGCAAAACCCCGTCTCTACTAAAAATACAAAAATTAGCTAGGTGTGGTTGTGTGTGCCTGTAATACCAGCTACTCGGGAAGCTGAGATAGGAGAATCGTTTGAACCTGGAAGTTGGAGGTTGCAGTGAGCCGAGATCGCACCACTGCACTCCAACCTGGGAGACAGAGCAAGACTCCGCCTCAAAAAAAAAAAGATTTTGGGCAATAATGCTTTAGTGAAAAATGAGGGTGTGTGTGTGTGTGTGTGTGTGTGTGTGTGTGTGTGATAGAAAGGGAGAGATACAAATCTTCTCATCCTTCTCTTTCTTGACGCCAGCTGATGGTGACCAGGTGAAATAGATATCCTGAGCACACCTGTTTGATTCCAAGGTAGGTACTAGTGGAAACATATTAAGTGTTTCCTGTGAGGTGTTGATTCTCACAGCTGGTCTGTGCAAATATTATAGAATTCATTCTTCCTCAGTTATATAGAAACTGTCTTTCTTCCTCAGTTATATAAAAATTAGCTGGCTTTATATCTATAAGAATGTAGTTTTTAAAATAAATATATTCAATGTGATTTATTAGCAAAAATTCAAGAGTGTTTTAAAAATTAGTTTCATCATGTTTGTGCTATATACCATTCACACACAAAAAAGTAATAAAGACACAAGGCCCCTGATGACCTCATATTCCAGCAGGGGCGAACAACTTGTAAACAGATATGTTAACATAGAAGGTGGTAAGTGCTCTTCTAAAGATTGAGCAAAGAGCTGTCAGTGCAAAAGCACAGAGGATTCTGCTGGAAGGAGTCAGGAAGGTTTAACAGAATAGATGACATTTGAGCTGGATCTTGAAGGATGGACAGGAGTTTGCCAGGTGAATGAAGTGATCTCTATATAAAGTGCCTAGTACAGGTCAGGCACTTGGTAAGACCCAATAAATGTTAACATCTAGTTCCAGTCAAAGAAGTGTTCTAGACAGAGGACATAGGTCAGTTCAATTTAAGGAACATTTATTGAGTATTTTGTGTATGTCAGGCATTGTTCCAGGTTCTTTAGCCTTATGTGCCAGGCACATCTTGTGAAAACAGAATTATACAAAGGTCTGGTATAAGCCATATCCAGATCAACTATTTATAGATTTTGTTGTCAGAGTGGAGCAGGGATGTTTTAATACTGCTGACACAATGCATCTTGATTATGAACCCCTACTACTACAGCACTGAAGCACTGAGATGTCAGTAGCTAATGACTGTACTGGATTCTATTTCATGAAGGCAGTGATGACAATCTAGCCTGGCTTCCCCTTGTGTTCTCGGCCACTTTGATCTTTACTAGGGGGTCAGGTCCATGCAACAGCTCTTCCTAACAACATGGTTGTAAAGTAAACAAACTATTTTACTCAAAAATATACTTTAAGAAATATATTTTAAGCTAGATACTGAGAGGGTCTGAAGAAAGGAATAGTCCTGCAAGGTTGTCTTTTGTGGAGATTTATATTTGTCAAGAAAATGTGCATCAGTGAAGTCAACAGCCATGCTTTCTCTGAGCCGCCCCCCATGCCCCTACCTGCTGCCACACCTTCCTCTCTGGATTAATATAGGATAGATTAACTCAACCACAATCTACCATCTATCTATTCTTTCTTAGGGCATCCCTGAGATTACCTGAGATACTTTCATCTGCATTATAAGACCTCCTTTAACCCATGCCTTTCCTCTTCTCTCCCTCCCATACCCTGAGACTTCATGTGCCCCAGAGCCCAGAGGAACTTAGTTCCAGGGCATTGTTTTGGGGCTGATTCTTTTCCCCTGAAAATTATTTACTCCCAACTCCCATCTTACCTCTCCCCAGTGAAGTAAATATTTAAGGGTTAACCATCTTGCCTTTCTTTGAGTTTTTCATATTTTGTATGACTCCTGTGCATACCTGTGCATGTTAGGCAATTTGTATGCCTTTTTTTTTTTCCCTGTTACACTATTATCAGTTTGTTTTATAGACTTAAATTATTAGACCCTTAGGGGAAAATTTTAAACTCCTCTGTACCTGGAAGGGCGAGATGCCTGCATTTCTCTTGAGCTCACTAATAGGTCCACTTGCCCTCCCTTCAGTAAGTCCATTCATTATATCCAGCCACCAAATCTTGAAGCTTTATTCTGTGGTATAGTAGGTAAGAAATAAAAATGAAATCCTAGGCCAGGCTCAGTGGCTCACGCCTGTAATCCTAGCACTTTGGGAGGCCAAAGTGGGTGGATCACCTGAGGTCAGGGGTTCGAGACCAGCCTGACCAACATTGTGAAACCCTGTCTCTACTAAAAAAATACAAAATTAGCTGGGTGTGGTGGTGGGTGCCTGTAATCCCAGCTACCTGGGAGGGTGAGGCAGGATAATTGCTTGAACCTGGGAGGCAGAGGTTGCCGTGAGCTGAGATCATGCCATTGCACTCCAGCCTGGGCAACAAGAGCGAAACTCTGTCTCAAAAATAAATAAATAAATAAATCCTAAGCACCCCCCCCACTCCACAACTGACTGAACAGAACCACCTCTTGGCCAAGGGGACACCAGAGAAACTTTGAAAACTGAGTTCCCAGCCATGATGGGATGAGCTTTCTCCCCAAGGGCTAAATGGAAACCAGCCCTTTCAAAAGACTCTACCACTGATACAGCTATACACCTGACATTGCTCCTCCTTTTTACCTGAAAAGAGACCACTGACTATGGAGTGGTTCTGGCCAGTCTATGGAGAATGCACAGTAAGGGTTTTTGTGCCCTCTACTTTACCTTTTGATGCCAATGGGCTAAAAACTCCACCCTGGATCATGTCGACAACAGCCATTTTTCTAACATGGGTCCCATGAAGAGGCATGAAGTTCATGTGAGCATCCATATGTTTCTCCTTTCATAAATATTCATGACTTTGTAATAGCTTATTGAATATGCATATTTGGTCACCACATTCAGCATAAATTCCTGTCTTACTCTTCTGACCCTTGGAGTATCTGTTTCTGGCTTCTGGCCAGAGGCTATGCTTCCCAGACTGTCAGGATGGCCACCTGCAGGCCACAACCCTTTATGTGAAATAAAGCTCTCCTTTCCAAATTTGTGAATTTCATTGTTCTTCAGTTGATATAGGTAATAGTATAGAATAAACAGAATCAATGCTGTTACATACATTTAGTATACTAAACACAGAACCTATACATGATAAATAGAATCAATGCTGTTACTTACATTTATTTCATTAAACACAGAATCTATACATGCCCACATCTAACACAGAACATTTCTAAATGTAAGGAATATTCCATGACAGTTTTCAGTGGTGGTTTTACTAGTACAGCTGAGTTGCAAACAATATAGAAGTTATGTGCTAGATGTTTTACAAATATTATTTCATTTAATTCTCATAGCAATTATTTAAAATAGGAATTATTCTAACCACTATACAAATTAGGAAGCTAAGGCACAGAACTTTTAACTTATCAAAGAGTAAAAATGGTAGAAATGGGATTTGAAGCCGGGTATATCCAACTCTAAACCTACTTTCTTTCTGTCATAGCTGTTTTCCAGTATTAATGCTGCCATTTATTGTGTTTCTACTATATTCCAAACACAATGTGAGATGCTCAAATACATTGTCCCTAATCCTTATAAAACTTCTTTAACGCTTTTTAAATTTTTTAAAATTGACAAGTAAAAATCATATATATTTATGGTGGACAACATGATGTTTTGATATATGTATACATTGTGAATGGCTAAACCAGGCTATTTAACATATGTATTATCTCACATAGTTATTTTTTGTGTGTGGTCAGAACATTTAAAATCTACTCTCTTGGCAGGGTACAATGGCACATGCCTATAATCCCAGCACTTTGGGAGGCCAATGTGGGCAGATCACTTGAGTTCAGGAGTTTGAGACCAGCCTGGGCAATATGGCAATACCTACTAAGAATACAAAAATTAGCCAGATGTGATGATGTATGCCTGTAGTCCCAACTACTTGGGAGGCTGAGGTGGGAGGATTGATGCCTGGGAGGTGGAGGCTGCAGTGAGCCGAGACTGCACTGGGCAACAAAGATCCTGTCTCAAAATAAAATTTTAAAAATCTACTCTCTTGTCAACCTAAAGGAAGAAGCTGAGGCACAAGAGTTTACTTGAGCCAAGATGAGGACAGCTGCCCAGAAGACTCGGACCTGATAACCATGTGTAAGAGTTCCATTTGACCTTTGTGAAAAATAGGTTTTTAAAGGCAAAAAAGGGAGATGGTGGGCTGATACAAAGTTGTTTTTCAGGAATTCTCATTGTTTTACAGAAATGACATTGATTAGTGATTAATGTCATTTAGCTATACATGGTTGAACTATAGGGCATGAGTTAATAATCATGCAACATTATTAGGTTAATTTGTAGCCATTTGCAGCAACAGTCAGTCTAGGGTCCACCTAGCAAGCAGCTTCAAGAGGTGATGAGCTCAAGGGGGGAAAATGAGATGTCACTGCTGCCTTACTCCCGTGCCTCTTTGGGCCTGATAATTTAGAGGAGGCTCACATTCCTCAGAGGAGGTTTCTTTTCTTTCTTACTCTTAAAGCAATTAAGCACCTTGCTTGTTGAAGTCACACAGCGAGCAAGTTATGGATCTTGACTTCAAGCCTAGGTCTGAGACTCAGAAGCCTGTTTTCTTTATAATATGCTATAGCAGAGCTTCTCAACCTTGGGCATACATTAGAGTCAAATGGGTAAATTTGCATAAAGCCCTACCCCCAGAGAGTCTAATTTAATTGGTTTTGAGTAGAGTTCATGTAATTTTTTTTTTTGAGACAGAGTCTAGCTCTGTTGCCCAAGCTAGAGTGCAGTGGCATGATCTCTGCTCCCTGCAACCTCCGCCTACCAGGCTGAAGGAATTCTCCTGCCTCAGTTTCCCACATACCTGGGATTACAGGAACCTACCACCATGCCCAGCTAATTTTTGTATTTTTAGTAGAGACAGGGTTTTACCATGTTGGCCAGGCTGGTCTCGAACCCCTGACCTCAAATGATCTACCCACCTCAGCCTCCCAAAGTGTTGGAATTACAGACATGAGCCACCAGGCCTGGCCAGAGCTCTGGTAATTTTAAAGCTTCCAGGTGATTTTAATATGCTGGCTGGTTTGAGACCATTGATGGGAAGCATAGTTTATCTATCATGATAAGTTGGTGGAAAATGCCCATTATTGACTATTTTGGTGAGACTCTGTTATATAATTCTTTAATGTATTCACATAGTCAAAAAACACAATAAAATTTCTTTAATCAGATTACAGTCTACAGAGTAAACAACTGAGATTCAGTCATTTAATTAACTGACATCCGCTCTTCTAACCCACTTGTTGAGTATTTTTAAGGTGATTATATTTTCCCATAAAGTACTGAAAGACATAAAGGAAGGGACATGGGAGTAAGATAAACCTAACTTTGAACCTTGGTTTTGATATTTTCTTGCTAAATGGACCTTGACAACTTACTTAACATCTGTAAAATATTGACTATGAAAGAAGTAAAAGGTGTTCTTGAAAAGGGTTTTATCTGGGGACAAACAGAGTGAATGCTGCCTCTGGTGGCCTCATGTTGGGGGTCAGATGCATATAATGGATTGAAAAGGCCATGGGAAAACTCTTCTGGTTTTCCTGGTTAGCCTAGCTGTAAATCCCATCTTCTACTTTCTACCCCTACTGCCAAACATTTCCCAAGCCACCTTTCTCTTTACACCTAGTCACGGTGATTCCTTCATTGCCAGCCCACATGGCATTATTGGGAAGTGGCCGAAAGAGGAGGACTCCCTTTTAACCATACTTGCCAGGATAGGGAATGTATGCTTGGGTAGGGGGGAAAGGAAAAGGACATTTTCAATATCAGATTAAATTAGACATGAAATATATTTTACTATAGGAACAATGGATGGTAATTAGGTCTCCTGGTTATTCAATTAAAACCTATTCATAATTTTGCCAGATATTTACAATATTTTATATGCAAATAACAGTGTATTTCAGTAACCTTTTGGGTTAAATAGGCTTTGAAGAATTAGTGTCAAAGCTTAACAGTCATTTATAACACCGCTTCTTTGAGAAATACAAGATCAGTACTTGGGACTCCAAAAAATAGTGTCTCTTGTCTCTAACTCAGCTTAGCAAATACAGTGTTCACCGATCACCTAGTGAAGAGGGAATGAGGCAGATGAAAGAGTCCTGTTTACTTTCTGACATTTAGCAGAACTCTTTTAGCTACTGATTATAAGATCACAATGTACTTGAGGCTATGGGCCATTTCTTTCCTTTGTTTGTGTTCCCCTGAAGAATTTGTCACATAGTATGAGCACACCATAGATGTTAACATATACATAGATTAGATATGGAATCAGTAATGACCTCACTGTCAATGGAAAATAGGACACTCATAATCCATACCATGCAGTGACAAAACATTTCTTAAATGATCAGCTTTTGTTGCTAGTAACCAGGTGCCTCTCAGCAGCAAGGCTTAAGAGTGAAGTGATTGGTGCAATAAAATATTATGGTGGAAATTATGAGCATGAGGGCCATGGGAAAGGTTCTGATTGCACTGGAAACTACCTAAAAGGCTGTCTTATTTCTTATACTAATGAGGCTGGAATATCCAAAAAACAAACCTAAATTTGCTTCTACAGCTTTTAGCATTATTCTTTCTAGGCAGAATAACGGGAGAGTGGGATCTTGGGAATGGAAATATTTGGGTAGGTTCTAATGAATCCAACTACAAATCCTTCACTTGTGTTTCCCTTTCTCCAAAGCAATTTATCACATAATATAAGCACATTGTGCCTGTTAACATAACATTGATTAGACTTGAAATCAGTAATGACCTCACTATCAATGGAAAATAGAATACTATAATTTATATAATGTAATGACAAAACGTTCCTTAAAATATCAACTATTGTTGCCTGAATTAACAAGCTCCACTGAGTCTTAGTTGTTAGTTGGAGCAGTCCTCCTTTTCCATCTGATAACCTGTAACAATTTCACCTGAGGTAGTTTATTTGCAGGAAGATGACGAATCTCTTCAGTGTTAATTACCACTACTTATCACTTCCAGACCCTGACCTGTTTCATAATTAGGTTCAAATCCTAGAAGACTTCAGGGAAAATGGGAAAAGAGAAAAATTAGAAAAGATGCATGATGGTTGCAGTCTACACAATTTATGAGGCCATAGTTGGTATTTGTAACTCCCTCTTCCACTCCCCTTCCCGTGTTCCCTTTGTTCAGTTATCATTTTAGCTAGGTGTGATTATTTATCAGTCAGAGTAACCTAAACCTTCATTTCTGAACTATCTGAACCATTATGGTTCGTGCTTGGCTTGGTTTGCTCTTATCTTTTAAATTTTACCAGGGAATTGCTCAGATATGGATATGAAAGGAGTTTCTCAGAGAATTTCTTGCCTTTGAGACATAGTCTTCCCTCCCTCTGTTTTGTTGTACCAATCCTTTTCCCACTTTATGATTAGGATTAATTGTCCCAGTGAATACAATAATCCCTTTCTTTCCTTGCTGATTCAGTGCCTCAAAGACCTCAAGGTGGCTGATGTGGCAGTCTTAGCTTCCATTCAAAGGAACCCTTCTAGTGTTTCCTGGAAAAAGTATTCCTTCCATGGAAACTAACAGCACAACATTGTGAGGTTGGAAACAAAAGTGATGTGAGTAGGTCATTAGGAATAATAATGGTACCATCAATACTTTTACACGTTAGTTTTGGATCTAAGTATTCTGGCTATGGAAGAATAGCATATTAGTTTCTGGCTTGGGGAATATACTATAACTTGTAGGACAGCTCCCTAGTCTTACAAGTGGCAACATAAGTTGACAATAGATTATTCTACCATTTAATCAAGTCAACTTCTTCCAATGGGCATGAAACCATTTCTTCAGCTCAGATTCCTTAAATCTGAGTGAGTGAGACTAGCCAGATCGTAATGGGAGAAAGGACGCCTATGTTCTTAGCCCACACATAATCAACATGCCTGTTGCTAGGGCCACAATGTTCATGGGCCCATTGTACAAGTGCCAGGGTAGCTAGGCTAACTGGCATCCACAGGATTGGCCATACACTTTACTTGATTACTGAGAATCTCTTTTACAGTGGATGCCTTTTAGTAGGCATTAGCCTGGGACAGATATTCTCAGTCTGCTTACTCTGAGAGGCCCATCCTAAAACTCTTCCTCAGGCCTCCCTTTAACTATTCCTCCAATTCTGGTTTTCAACTTGCTTGGCCAAAGCGCCACTTGCCCATGAATCAGTGTCGATCTCTACTTCTCTCTCTCTCTTCCAGTCAGGTTTTGAATCATGCACCCTGAAGCCTTCCACCCGGAGGTCTTTCCACCTTGCTCAGGGACCATCCTCAGGGCAGGCCCTATAATCTTGCCAATTGGTCATGAAACCAGTAAACCTCTATAACCTTTCTGGTCAGAATGGGACAATCTTCTATCTTGTTCTTTTTACTTAAAGCCCTCTTCTCCCTTCCTTCTCCAGGCTCCTACCATAATCTTTTCTATAAAAGATAAGAAACATTTTTAAAACTTCAGATAGCCTAAGTTTTCCCCATTCAAAAAAATTCCAGAAACACACACACACACACACACACACACACACACACACACACACACACACACAGAAAAGAACCTGGCTATCTGCTTGAATAAATGGAGAGAAAAAAATTACAGAGATCCTTCCTGAAACACTGTGAAGTCAGTATAGCTGATATTATTATACCTGTTTTAAAGATGGCAGAAAGGAAATGTGGAAGGAATAAAGTGACTTTGCCAAAGCTTCCATAACTACCAAGAATATGAGCAAGGACCAAGATTATACCTTCTGGTACAGTAGGAGGAGAGTGAGTGCATAAACCCCATGATCATGATATGTCTGGGGACCTCTGATTTAAGGAGTGGAGAAAGAGAAGTGTTGATTGGTGGAAGTAAAATGAAGATGCAAAGAGCACTTATGAATGGGTGATCCCAGAGCACCAAATAGAGGGTAAGAATCAGAGTCAGGCCTTGCAGAAAATCTCAGTGTAAGGTCCTTTACCGTCGTTTCCTTTTTGTCCTTTTGCTTAGTACAAGTTTTAGAGGCAAAGAATGGAAAAGTTTGTAAAAAGAATATCCAAATAAATACTTCAAAAATATTACAATAGAGATGCAGAACATAGGTAACCTAGTGAAGGACAGAACTATTTAATGTTCCAAAAGTAAATTTGAGTCAGATACAAAGTTGTATACACTCATAAAGACCAAAGGAAAAAAAATATGTCATATTGATATCAATCAGAAATGCTCTTTTCAGCAAAATTGAGTTTTAGTTAACCAGATCAACTGACTATTTTAAAATCAGTGTAAGAGATTTTTCCTGGACATCTCATTTGTGTGTTACAGATGCTTTTCTTTGTTGTGACCGAAAGCTCCCCGATGGAAACAGGCCCAAGAATTGAGCAGACATCTTTACATTCTGGTAATCCCAGCTATGTGACCTGAAGTCATTGAACCTCTCTGGGCCAAAGGCCTGTTTCATCAATTACAATGTAAAGAGTTTATGCTAAATGTCCTCTAAACATTCTCCCAACTCTCAAATTCAGTTTTTCTAGGAAAATTTTAGTTATTCTCATAGAAACCCTGACTTAGATTTTTAGTTGAAAAATTAAAAGATAGGCTCCAGCAGGGGTCACTATAGCCACATCGAGCTTTGAGTCCGATGCTCTTTGATGCTGCGGTTGTGTGCACACCGCAGCTGCCCTTTGTCTTGATTTTCCATTTAAGACTACATACACTCTCTTTGTACCTAAATGTAATCTCAATCAATCTTCAAATGTAGTCAGAAAATCTATTTCAACGGGTTTTTTTTGTTGTTGTTTTTTTTCTCTGTTTATTTTTACTCTGAAATTGGAGATCATTTACCTCCTTTGACTCTGGGACCCTTCAGAAAGAAGTATTTTACTTGATTAGCTATGTTCAAATTTTTACCTGTGAGAACTGTGATGAGAAAGTATATTTCTTTAAATATATGAGATTACATTAAAACAAAACACAAAAATCAGTCCTATCCTGAACGATTTAAAAAATTCTGTGTACACCTAAAAAATGTATTCAGGTCCTTTAGTACCTCTTCTTGAAAATTCTAGAATTCTTTCAATTGATTTTACTCCCCCATAGTTAACTTGCTATGTAC
Organism: Alouatta palliata; assembly: GCA_004027835.1. NCBI lineage: Eukaryota > Metazoa > Chordata > Mammalia > Primates > Atelidae > Alouatta > Alouatta palliata. Next base: position 4,412 of record PVKV010009701.1, on the reverse strand, counting down.
ATGAAGCTAGAGTAGACTAGTTCATGTATCCAAGAGCAGGGTAAGGATTTCACTGCCAATTCTAATTTCAATAGTATATGTTTTGCCCTAAAAACTTAGTGACTGCACATATAACATAGAGAGTTTAAGGATCACTGTTGATGCTCAAAGGCAGACATTCAACAAACTGTTACTCCCAGAAAGACACAGGACTCCCCAAAGTCCTAAGTTTTAAGAGTAAGTTTTAGTCTTATGTTGTAAGTCTTAGGACTCTTTAGAACTATGATTCAATTTAGGACTACTCCAGAGGGATTCAGTCTGCCCCAAATGCTCTCCACAAATTCCATATACTCTGCAAAACCTAACAGTGGTTCAATTGTGCTAGGAGTCAAGGAGAGTTAACTTCTTACACCATGAAGAGTAGTGTTTTTAGTCCTTTGGCCTGGTATATATGCCCCTTTCCCCAAATGACACTACTTAACCTAGAGTAGTTCTTAGTAGGTGTATGGTGTGCAAATGTACTCTCATTGTCCCTTTCTCCTCCTTATAAATACCTGCCTGCTCCTTTAGGAGAGATTGATATTACCCTTTTCAGTTGTAGCACTATGCTGCTGCTGCTGCTGCCATTTCCAATATGGCAGGTAGTTGGGTTTATTTCCAGTTGTTAGCAAGTGAGGAAAGCCTTCTATACACTCCCTTCACGGTAAGTGGGGCATGGCCTGATGACAAACACAGTGAAAGTGATGGTGTATGATTGCTGAGACTAGGTCATAAAGGGCATTGCAGCTTCTGCCTTGGTCTCTTGGATTTCTCACTGAGAGCCAGCTGCCATGCTTCAAGCAGTGCCATGGAGAAGATTTGAGGCCTCCTGTCAATAGCCAGCACCAATTTGCCAGGCACATTAGTGAGATACCTTCAAAGCAGATTCTTCCCAAATGGACTGAGTCTCCCCTCCTCTCCAGACTTCTTCAGAGTAGTCTTTTTTCTACTTATGTATAGCCTCAAACAGCCACCTCAGCCTTGATTTTATATAACCAAGATACTTGCCATAGCTAATTGATCAAGTGTCTTTTAGTCCTAGCCTGCAAAAGGTTTGTATCCCTTGTCCAATCATGTGTGCAGGATGGAGGTACACAGTTCAGACAAGGCTCTGATAAAAGGCAGATGGTGGCTCCCAGTGAAAAGTGTGTGGGCTGAACAGGTCCTTCAAGCTGTTTCTACCAATGTCCCATTCTACTTCTCCCTTACCAGTAGTACTTTCTTATCATAGTACTTATACTTAGCACACTGTAGTCTAATTGCCTGCTTATGTTTTAATATCTACTCTATTCTATAGGCTCCTGAAGGGCCTATAGAATGGAATCTGTCCAATGCCAGCTATATCCTGGCATCTAGCACAATACCCGGCACATAGTAGGTATAACATAAGTTTTTGTTGTAAATGAATAGCTTTGTTTTGCATGTGTAATCCTTATAAAAAGACTGATATTTTTACTGTACAGTTGCTAACACATTAGTAGAAGAACCATCCACACAATTTGAGAACTAAATTTTACTGTTTACCAATTGACACTTTGCTTAATATTTCAAAGAATGGGAAATGCCAATAAATTTCAACAATATATTGCCCTTAAAAAGAAACTTTTTAATGCCATCTAAATCAGATAATTTGTCAGTGTGTCAGCGGTACAGGTCTACGTTCAGGGACTGAAACAGAAACTCATTTTAAATTTAATTCTAAAAGACTGAAAAAATATTATTACAGAAATTTCCAGTTTGACACATATGAATTTATTTCAGAAAGTCTGCTATCTCATATATTTTCTAACACTAAGATACTTTGATAATAATTCAAAGGAATTTATTCAAGGTGTACTAAAATATGCTGCAAGAGTGAACTACTTTTGAAAGTAAAAAGCTTTCCTATGTTTCTTAAAGTAAAAGAGAATGTATTTATATCAGACTAGTAGAGTTCATCCTCTTTTATTAAAAACACACACACACACACACACACAAGTAGCCCAAATAGAACCATTTTAAGAACGGAAGAGGTCATATAATTTACTTTATTGATTAAAAAGCCTAATTGATTGTGTAAATTATGTCTTAAATTTCTGGAGGCCAAACTTTGGATCTTGAGTTTGTAGCAGAATATCCCTGTGATTTCTTTCAACTAAAAAATTTTAGGATTCTAATTATAAACACACACACAATATATATGTGCTTAAAATTATTGGTTTCTAAAATAGTTTTTAATACTTGAATTATTATGATTACAAAGTAATACATATTCGTCACAGAAAATTTATAAAATATAGAAAACACAAAGCCAAAACTAAAAATCACTCACAATTCCTTTATTCAGGAATAATTAATATTTTTGTTTATCTACTCAGTAAATGAACTGAAATTGGCTGACTACAATATCTTCCTCAGAAATTAGATATTTTTACACATTATTTTTCAATGACTGTGTTGTCATTAAACATGACTATATGGTGTTATGTTGTTAATATATGGGAATTTATTTCATTAATATCCTACAGTAGGACACTTAGATTCTTTCAAATTTTTGTTATAATAATATAAAAATGCATCCTTGTTGGCAAATCTTTTTGTAAATACATGTGTGGAGGCTAAAGCAACTTTATCTTGGATGCTAATCCGCCATGTTGACTTTTGATTAACTCCACTTCCAAGAAAACCTCTAAGATTTCCAGTTTATTGATTGTTCCTTGTGTAAGAGCATGTGTAAATCCTGCCCTTAGGTCAAAACAACCTTGATATTATTACACACCAATTGTCCTACGCTTCCTTTCTGAATCAGACATATATATTGCCTTGTGTTCTATAAGTCCTGGGTCTCAGGTGTAAGGGAACAGGGATCCACCATTTTGTCTTGCCACTCCCAAGACACAGGTATGGCTTCTGTTCCTAAATCCATATCAAATGTTTCTTTCTGAGAAAACTGTATGTCAGCCTCTTTCTTTGGTCTCTCCACTTCCTTGAACTTTTTGGGGTGGGTTTGCATAGACCTGCCCACCTCAGAACAACATGTATATGTATTATTTATAAACATACATATCTTTAATACGTGTATTTTTAAGAATCTAAGTCAGTTTTTCAAATTATCATTCAGAAAGATGTATTGATTTAGACATTTAACAGAAGTATTCAAAAGTGCCTGTTTCCCCCAAATCCTTGCCAATCTAGTATAATAGCTTTTTAAGAAATCATTGTCTGTCTGATCTATGAAAAATATGATTTCCTTGTTGTGAGGATAATTTTGCAGCTGATAAAAGGAGAGGACTAAGTATTAAAACCACAGTTCTATTGACTAATTCTAAATTCTATGATGAGTTTTACTTACAGCGAGCCTATTGCTCCAAGCAGAGGAAAAGGAAAGTACTAGAAATACTGTGTTGTAAATTTTTCTTTTTTAGGAATATAATAATTTGTATTCATGAAGATGATTCTTTTCTGGACCATACATCTGAAGAAACTTCAAACCATGGATAGAAGATATATAGTTAGTATTGATATAAGTATCAGGGCAATAGATGAATGTTTACAGTTTAAAGAGTATTAAATACCAAACTAAAATAGCAATGTATAGGACAAGAATCAGAAAATAAACATTGTTGGATGACTTATAGCAGAAGTAGAGGAAAACAGAGTTTTGTTTAAGTTTGTAGAAATAAAGATTTGTACTCTTGGCCTGATAAAATTTTAAACTGTTGCTTCTAATAGGATAATGTTTTGCTTTCATATCTGCCCTTCTTCATCCATAATTTTATTTCATTTTGGATTATTTTCATTTATGTAATCTCTTCATTTTCATTCAGTCTTTTGGGAATATGACTTCTGCAATATCAAGGTCAAATTTGCCCCTGTGTGTATTTGTTGAAAGATTGTTAATAGATTCCAAACACAGCTGACAGCATATTTTCACTTTGGGGATTTCTTGCCTTGGTAGCTTGACTGTAGTCAGGAAGGTAGAAACATGGTTAGCAGCAGTCAGAGACGAAAGCAGTCCACTCACCTGGTCACCTCCAACTTGGGCCAAGAAGGGCTTACCCTCTTTTTGTCCTCTCTGTCTTGTGACCAAGCACATGGTGCTGCTACAAAAGCAGCAGCTCTTTTATTGAGGACCAGAGCCTTGCTTTTTCTTTTTTTTCTTTTTTTTTTTTATCTATATGTTAAAACATAAAGTTTTTATTTTTTTTATTTATTTTTATTTTTTTTATATATACTTTTTATTGCATTTTAGGTTTGGGGGTACATGTGAAGAACATGCAAGATTGTTACATAGGTACACACATGGCAGTGTGATTTGCTGCCTTCCTCCCCATCACCTATATCTGGTATTTCTCCCCATGCTATCCCTCCCCAACTCCCCACCCCCTGCTGTCCCTCCCCTTTTTCCCCCCGAC
>PVKV010009700.1:15873-79785 GCA_004027835.1 Alouatta palliata | reverse complement strand
TAAGACAATAAAAAAAAAAAGAAACTCTTTTATCACTGTAATATATTCTTTTCCATTTTATGCGTATAACTTGGCCCTGGGTGTACATGGGTTCCACACCCACATCTGTGGTGGAATGGATGGAAAATATTTTTTTAAAAAGGATGGGCCGGGCGTAGTGGCTCACGCCTGTAATCCCAGCACTCTGGGAGGCCGAGGCAGGTGGATCACGAGGTCAAGAGATCGAGACCATCCTGGTCAACATGGTGAAACCCCGTCTCTACTAAAAATACAAAAATTAGCTGGGCATGGTGGCACGTGCCTGTAGTCCCAGCTACTCGGGAGGCTGAGGCAGGAGAATTGCTTGAACCCAGGAGGCGGAGGCTGCGGTGAGCCGAGATCGCGCCATTGCACTTCAGCCTGGGTAACAAGAGCGAAACTCCGTCTCAAAAAAAAAATAAAAAAAATAAAAATAAAAAATAAAAAGGATGGTTGCATCTGTACTGAACATATGCAGACTTTTTTCTTATTACTATTCCCTAACCAATACAGTATGACAACTATTTACATAGTACATACATTGTATTCGGTTTTATGAGTAACCCAGAGAAGTAAACAGGAGGATGTGTGTAGGTTAAACACCAATACTACAACTTTTCATCAGTGACCTGAGCATCCACAGAGTTTGGTATCCACAGGGAGTCCTGCAACCAATCCCCTGAGGATACCAAGGGATGACTGTACATCCCTCATATAAGCGAAACCATATTCTATGTAATTCCTGTATTTTACTTACTTTACTCAATACCATAATGAGTACATCCCCTTGTAATTAAAAATTCTTCTAAAAAATTACCGTTAATGGCTACATAACATTTCACTGTTTAAATTTACCATAATTTGGCCAGGCAATGTGACTCACACCTGTAATCCCAGCACTTTGGGAGGCCAAGGTGGGCGGAGGGGGGTGTCACTTGAGGTCAGGAGTTCGAGACCAGCCTGGCCAACATGGTGAAACCCCTTCTCTACTAAAAAAATGCAAAAATTAGCTGGGCGTGGTGGCGGGCGCCTGTAATCTCGGCTACTCAGGAGGCTGAGGCAGGAGAATTGGTGGACACCTAGTTAGTTTCTAATTTTTCATAAGGACAAATTACGCTATGAGGAACATCTTTTTGCTAAACTATACCAGAGTATTTTTGTATACTGAATCTTCGATTTTGTCATTCCTTAACATAATGGCTTAAATAAGGAGTTACAAAGCTAAAAGTTTCGGAGCATTTCTAAAATGCAGCCACATTTTTGCCACATGGTTTCTCGTTCTGTCTGCCTCACAGCACCCCTCCCAGCCTCCTAGGCAAGCAGGCCACCCTACAGGACCATTGCTGCCACCTCCTTCCCACTGTCTGTCAGAATGACTGCATTTTAAAACAGTAAACAACATGATTATTCTAATGCAATTAAACCCAACTCTTTCGCTCATTAGTAACTATTAATATCTTCTCTACACGAGGGAAAATAAGACCTCAGTTTCCTCATCTGGAAAATGAGAAGAGTCACACTACATGACCTCTCTGGCTGTTCTGCATTCTAATATTTTATGAGTCTTATCTTCTGCTGTGGAGACAATGAGTGTTTAGGTTCACAGGACACTAACAGGAGAATAAAATGTACCCTATTCAGTTAAAGCTGTTCGGCTATTATTTAATCTTGCTTAAACTGGAAATACTTAAATACAACTGCCATACTGTTTTATAAAAAGAAAGATAACATTTACTTCTGGTATTTAAATATATAACCAGTTTTTGATTCTCAATTCAGGCTCCATAAAGCTAGATGCCACAGCTGGAAATTCTGATTCAAACTTATAACTTCACAGAAAACCAGATGCTATATTAAAGATAAGGTTTCCTGGAGAAGTATAGCATTTTAAAAGGCAACCAAAAATGTGTATTAGATTTTCTGCAGAAAAATAGAAACCTCCAGGATACTCCTAAGTATTAAGAATCTGCACATTAACGGAAAGATGAAGCTGCCACTCTGCAGTTAATATTTCTAAACAGCACAGAACACACTTATCTGACGTACACACAAAGACCTCTATTGGTGTAATACACCTAAAAGTATCTGTCAGATACCTCAAAAGCACTATAGGCAAAAAGAAAACAAATGACAACACTATTTTTCTTTATCTTGCGAAAATTACATCAGCATAAAATGTACCAAAAACACCCTAACATTGTTGTAGAAAAGAATTTGAGTAGGACATTATTACTTGAAAAACAGTAAAAAATTACCTAAAACAATGTAATTGGGAAAACAGAGAAAAAGAATTTAGGGAAATTGGCAGTGTTATTAAGTTAGCAAGAAGGTAGGAGTCAATAAAACTTTACTTGTAAAAGAATATTTCTGTTCTTGAAAATTAACTTCATAGCATAAAAGACTACTCAAGGATAAAATGTGCCCTTTTATATCTTTTCAAATGTAACTGAAAAAGTTCATAGGTTTGGAGTCAAATTTTACATGAAAAGTTTTTCCCTGTATTCAATATCAGTAAAACAAAATTTTATTGAGTTCTTACTAGATGCCTTGAGTTGAGGAAACTGTGTTGAAGAAATAAAAGAAAATACACAGCTCTTTGCCCTGTTGTAGCTTTCAGCAGCAGTCCATACAACGGAGGGATGGGTATCCCTGGAAGTGGAGGCTAAATTGCTAAAGTGTGCGTGGAACATGTAATTTTAAGGGAACTGATGTCTAGATCCCCACCCTTCATCTCTCTTCTTCCTATGCAGATCTGCATGAGAATCTGCCCCACAACCTACACCTCATTGATTCTACTTTCCCACATGCCCGATGCAATCTCCTTCGCCCACTTCAGAAAACAAAAACAGAGCTCTCACCAAACGTGACCCCATTATGCTGGACTGTCCCAGATATAAAAACCTCTAATAAAGCAACACTCAGAAATCCTGGGGAAGCGGAGAAAGTGAATGACTCTAATGACTGGACAACAGATCCTCTCACAAGTCAAGTGCTCCCAATTTTTTTCCATCCAACAAAATTAATAGAGAATCTAATTATGTTGTTGTCTGACAGGACGCTAAAAAAAAAGTTCATGACAGTTTTGGCACGTAATTCAGAGGAAGTTCCAAGAACTGAGTGGAGTGGCAGTGCCCTAACAAAAGCTCCCTTCTTATCTCCTTGTTCATGTAGATAAGGGTTCTTAGCTCTTACATCTCTAAGAAATGAAAACTAAGAATGAAATTGATATTGAACCCTGTCAGATTCTTTAAAAAAGTAATATTCATCTACTTGCACACAACCTAGGCAGAAAAAATTAAACCTATGCATCATCTTGAGACGCTCTTCTGATGAAACAGCATATATATATATATATTTTTTTTTTTTGCTTAATCCACGTACACTAGTAATAATTACAAAGGTAAATCAACACAGAACAAATCAACATACAACACTCAGAGATTTTTGGTTATCATTGAAAAATTTTTTTTAAATTAAATTTCAATTTGCATATCTATTTTTGTTACACTGAAATATGATAAAATGATCAACAAAAGATTTCTGAGATTTTAGAACACCAAAATCTCAGAAATCACCACTAAAGAACTTATCCATGTAACAAAAAAACAACCTGTTCCCCAAAAATTACTGAAATAAAAATGTAAAAAGATTTCCAAGCATAAACTAGGATAGGATACTATGTGGGGAAGTGAAATGGAAATGTGAGTTCAAGGAGAAAAAGGCTGTAAAATTTCTGACTGTGAAGTTTTTTTAAGAATTTTTTTTCAACAAATGATGGATATCAAAGATGGTATTCAGATTCCATGGGACATATTTAAAAGAGTGATAAAAAGTTCTACTTTAAAATGTCAAGTTTTATAGCACTCTGAAAACTATGTCCTTTGCAATTATTTAAACTCATGATTAAAAATTATAGGTGTCAGATTAATAGATATGTATGACAGGTTACTCAGTTTTTTTCAAAATTCTTTTAGGGGATACACGAATAAAAATGTGTAAAGGTCACTGCTTTACACATCTGGTAGGGAGAAAACCACTAAACATGTATTTACAAATAAAATTCTAGGAAGCAAAAACATAAGGATACCATGAGAGCTGTCTAAAACAGAGGAACAGTCTATGTACAGGCTGTGAGGAGGAAGAGAACATGAAATGTTCAAGGAATCAAGCTGGATCATCCCATGCCTTCTAATCTACAGTAGAGATTTTTGTTTTCCTAAGGAGATATCTGGAAGGAAATGTTTTAATCAGGGAAATGATCTATTCTGATTTATTACTTATATATTTATTATCTCTCAGGGAAAAAAAATCTGTTGCTAATCAGTAAAAAGAGGTCATTCATTCATTCATCCATCAAATATTAGCTGAGTATCTATTTTGTGCCAGACTCTATTAGGCACTCAGGATACAGGAGTACACAGACAATAAAGCTCTGGTACCACTGGAAACTTATCAGAAAGTATTTACTTTAATAATAATATTTCTTGATAAGTTTCGAGTGGTACCAGAGCTCTTAAAAGACAGCGACTTAAGAGAATGAAAAGACAAGCTAAATAGAAGACTAAGGACTTGTTGTTCAGAATGTATAAAGTACTCTCAAACTCAAAACTAAGAAAACAAAAAACTAAATTAAAAATGGGCAAAAGACTTGAACAGACACTTCACTAAAGAAGACAAACGGGCACATGAAAGATGTCTGACCTCATTAGCTATTAGAGAAATGCTAATTAACAATGATGTATCACTACACACCTGTTAAAATAACTGAAATAATAATTACTAACAATACCAAGTGCTGGTGACAATGTGGAACAACTAGAACTTTCAAACATTGTTGGTGGGAGCACAAAATTGTACAGCCACTTTAGAAAACAAGTAGCAGTTTTTTTATAAAAAAATAGCCTTATTAAGCTCTAATTTACATACCAAACAATCCACCCATTTAAATTGTGCAATTCCATGGTTTTTAGTATATTCAAAAGTTGTGCAATCATCTCTCCAGTCTATTTTAGAACATTTTCATCACCCCCAACATTTTCATCACATCCATTAGTGGTCACTCCCCATTTTCCCCAACACTCCCAACATTGGGCAACCAGTTTACTTTCTGACTCCATGGATTTTCCTGTTCTGGACATTTCACATACAGCAGTTCCTTGACTTATGATGGGGTTATGTCTCAGTAAACCCATCATAAAATGAAAATATGGGAAGTCAAAAATGCATTTAATACACCTAACCTACCAAACATCATAACTCGGGCTTGCCTGCCTTAAAATGTGCTCAGTACACTTATAGAAGTATTTACCTACAGTTGGGCAAAATCATATCCAAAGATTGCTGGGAATACAGTACACTGTAAAGTATGGGTTGTTTGCCCTCATGAGTGCATGGCTGGCTGAGCTGCTGCCGGGCATCAAGAGGGAGTGTACTACTACACATTGCTAGCCTGGGAAAAGATCAAAATTCAAACTTTGAAGTACAGGCTGGGTGCAGTGGCTCACACCTGCAATCCCAGCACTTTGGGAGGCCAAGGCAGGCAGATCACTTGAGGCCAGGTGTTCGTGACCAGCCTGGCCAACATGGCGAAACCCCATGTCTGCTAAAAATAAAAAAAATCAGCCAGGCGTGGTGGTGCATGTGGTGGTAATCCCAGCTACTGGGGTGAAGCATGACAATTGTTTGAACCTGAGAGGCTCATTGTAGTGCAGTGAGCTGACATCGAGCCACTGCACTACGGCCTGAGTGACAGAGACTGCCTCAAAACACAAAAACAAAAAATCTAAATATGGTTTCTACTGAATGTGTATTACTTTTGCAGGACTGTGAAAGCTGAAAATTCATACTGTGAACCTTAGTAAGTCAGAGACCATGGGCAAGTGGCATTATGCAACAGGTGGCCCTTTGTGCCTGTTTTTTTTTTTTTTTTAACTTGGCATATTTTCAAGGTTTATCCATATTGCAGCAGGTATCAGTACTTCATTCCTTTTTATTGCCAAATAATATTCCATTGCATGGATATATACTTTATCCATTCATTAGTTGATGAACACTCAGATTGTTTTCCCTATTTGGTTATTATGAATGATGCTCCTATGAACGTTTGTGTACATGCAGTTTCTTATACAATTAAACACACACTCACCAGATGACCTAGGAATCTTACCCCTAGGTATTTGCCCTAGAGAAATGAAAATGCATGCTCATGCAAAAATCTATACACAAATATTTGTAGCAGTTCTATTCATAATTTCCAAAATCTTGACACAACCCAAATGTCCTTCAACAGGTGACAGATAGTTGTAGTACTTCCATACAACAGATACGACTTAGTAACAAAGAAGGAACTACTGATATACACACATTCAGAATGAACCTTAAAGGTATTATGCTGACTAAAAGAAGTCAGTTTCAAAGGGTAACATATTACATGATCCCATTTACATGATACTATTGAAAAGACCAAATTATAGCAATGGAGAACAGTCTGTGGGTTCAGGGGAGTGGGCGTGACTACAAAAGGACAGCATGAGAGTTTCTGAAGGGAGATGGAACTGTTCTGCATCCTAATTGTGAAATGGGTATACAAAACACACATACACACACCACATACACACACACACAGGGAGAGAGTACAAGACCCCCAGTGGATGCCTGAAATCAAGATAGTACTGAACTCTACAGATACTATGTTTCTTCCTATACATACATACCTATGATAAAGTTTAATTTATAAATTAGGCACAGTTAGAGAATAAAAGTAATAATAAAATAGAAACATTCTCACAAGTTATGTGAATGTGGTCTCTTTCTCTTGTACTTACCTTTCTTCTTCCTGTGATGAAGTGAGATGATAAAATTTGAACCACAGCTGACCATGAGTAACTGAAACTGTGGAAAATTAAACTGTGGAAAAGGTGGGGAATAGGACTGTTGTATATAAAATGCTAAACTTCATAGAAATGTATCAGCAAAAACGTCAATCTTACTGTATGTTAATCTACAAATAACACTTAAATTTTTAAAAACCAGCTCTTTCTAAGCCAGTGCTCACCGGGAGAAGGCCATGTTCAGTTCGAGTGCCAAGATCATGAAGCCCAATGGTGAGAAGCCAGATAAGTTCGAGTCCAGCACCTCCCAGGCTCTTCTGAAGCTGGAGATGAACTCGGACCTCAAGGCTCAGCTCACGGAGCTGAATATTACAGCAGCCAAGGAAACTGAAGTTGGTGGTGGTCAGAAAGCTATCATCATCTTTGTTCCCGTTCCTCAACTGAAATCTTTCCAGAAAATCCAAGTCTGGCTACTACGTGAACTGGAGAAAAAGTTCAGTGGAAAGCATGCTGTCTTTATCACTCAGAGGAGAATTCTGCCTAAGCCAATTCAAAAAAAACCATACAAACAATAAGCAAAAGTGTCCCAGGAGGATACTTTGACAGTCATGAACAATAAAATCCTTAAGAACCTGGTCTTCCCAAGTGAAACTGTAGGCAAGAGAATCCACATGAAACTGGATGGCAGCAGCTCATCAAAGCCCAGCAGAACAACGTGGAACACAGGTTGAAACTCTTTCTGGTGTCTATAAGAAGCTCACAGGCAAAGATGTTAATTTTGAATTCCCAGAGTTTCAATTGTAAACAAAAATGACTAAATAAAAATACATTCACAGTTTAAAAAAAAAAAAGTTAAAAAGCAGCAGCTAGCAAGAAAAGTATAGGAGTCTCCTACGCCCTCATGTTCTAGCTTGGAAAGGAAGCATTCAATATTTACTGCATGCTTACCACTGACTGGTCACAGTGCCACAGAGGCAACCTCAGAACAAATGACCTTGGCTATACTAATACAAAAGTAAAAGGCATTCTGAGTCCAAATACAGGCCTTCCATCCCTGCTCAGGAGAATTATCAATCACCATCAAATAAAAGGGATAATGGCTGACACACACACTTGCCCCCACCCCCCAACCGGTGCACAGGACACTAAAGTGCCCATGTGAAAAGCACCTGTTTTAGGACTTCAACTTAGGGCTCATATCTGAAACCACTGCTATTTTGTTTTTGTTTTTTGCCTGTTCGTGGTATCTTAAGTATGTCATACATATGGACTTCACCATATCCCCCATTTTTGCTTCTTTTGAATACAACAACCTATCTCTTTGAACTATCCCTTCTTGCCTCCCATTTATGGTACATACTCTATATTTCACTTGAGATCATCCCAAAAGTTTGGTAAAAATCTTGTTTTTGTGTGTGTGTTGAACAAAGAAACATCACTTTAATTATACATAAACATATGAAGTTTGTTACTTGGAGAACCAGGAGTGCCAGACGCTAAAATGTCAGGATTATTTTGAAGTTAACAAGAAGGAGCTGCTGTGTAACAACAAAAACTTTTTTTTCTTCAACTTTTAAGTTCAGGGGTACATGCACAGGATGTGCGGATATGTTACATAGGTAAATGTGTGCGATGATGGTTCGCTGCACAGATCATCCTGTAACCTAGGTATTAAGCCCAGCATCCATTAGTTATTCCTGCTGATGCTCTCCCTCCCCACAGCCCCTGCTTTGACAGTTCCCAGTGTGTGTTGTTCCCCTACCATGTTTCCATGTGTTCTCATCATTCAGCTCCCACTTATAAGTGAGAACAGGCAGTGTTTGGTTTTCTGTTCTTTTATCAGTTTGCTGAGGATAATGGCTTCCAACTCCATCCATGTCCCTGCAAAGGACATGATCATCCTTTTTACAGCTGCATAGTATTCCATGGAGTATACGTACCACATTTCTATATCCAGTCTATCACTGATGGGCATTTAGGTTGATTTCATGTCTTTGCTATTGTGAATAATGCTGCAATGAACATATATATGCATGCATGCACCTTTATAAGAGAATTATTTATATTTCTTTGGGTAGATATCCAGTAATGGGATTGCTGGCTCAAATGATATTTCTGCCTCTAGTTCTCTGAGGAATCGCCACATTGTCTTCCACAATGGTTGAACTAATTTACACTCTCACCAACAGTGTAAAAGCGTTCCTTTTTCTCTGCAACCTCACCAGCACTGTTGTTTTCTGACTTTTTAATAATCACCATTCTGAATGGCATGAGCTGGTATCATTTTGGTTTTGATTTGCATTTTTCTAATCAGCGATGATGCTGAGGTTTTTATCATCTGTTTCTTGGCCACATGTATATCTTCTTTTGAGAAGTGTCTGTTCATCTCCTTTGCCCACTTTTTAAAGGGTTTTTTTTCTCGCAAATTTGTTTAAGTTCCTTGTAGACTCTGGATATTAGACCCTTGTCAGATGGACAGATTACAAAAGTTTTCTCCCATTCTGTAGGTTGTCTTATAACAAAAATTTAACGTGGAGTCAAAAGATCCTGATGTAAATGGGGTTTTGCTTACAATCCAGCCATATTTTAGACAAATAATAAACAATAAGTCTAATAAATATGTTAAACTCAATAAGTGTGTTAGCAAAGTATGGTAAGTGGTGATAAGAGTATTAGACAAAAAGCAAAAGTAAAGCAAGGTAAGGGAAATCTAGGAAGAGTGTAGGGAAAGAGGTGAATTCTAATTTTCAATAGGATGGTCAGGACGAACTTACTGAAAAGATGACATATAAAAAAATGTTTGAAGGAGAAGTAAAAGTTAAGCAGGCAGATATTTCCAGGCAAATATTTGGGGAAAATCATTCCAAGTAGAGGAAACAATAAGTACAAAGGCCCTAAGACAGGTGTGTGTCAAGCATGTATGACGAACAGCAAGGAGATTGTCTATAAAATACTCAGGTAGCAGAAATAACATCGGGTAGGTAGACATCTATAGATGTTTCTAAATGTAGGGCTTCAAAGAGAACTCTGACCTGGAAATAGAAATCTGGGAGTTACTGGACTATAGAGAATATTTAGAGCTATGGGGCTGGAGGAAATCACCATTCATCATTTTATGAGCATTTTATAATGGGTGCCTAGTATGTGTCAACTGTGTGCCAAGGAGAGAGACAGAAAGAGAAACTCGGCTTCACAAAATATTCTGCTAGTTTAACTTTAGTTTAACCAAAGCAATAGAGGAAGGCAGGGGAAGAGAAACACAGACTATCCCTGGTCATACGTTTTTTTTAAAACAATTAGTCAAAGAAAGTTAAAGAAAAAAGATTGTGTGTAAAATATAAGTAATCTTAAATCTGGTTCTTAATCTAGGTGATTAACTGCAGGCACCTGCTAAATGTCTCAGACCCTCCTTGTCAAATCATTCACTAACATTTTCATCAATCTGTCCATCAAGAAATCCATGACATGTGATTATTACAAAGACAGGAAAGAACAAATGCTGGCAAGTCTGTGGAGAAATAGAAACACTTTTGCACTGTTGGTGGGAGTGTAAATTAGTTCAACCATTGTGGAATACAGTACGGAGATTCCTCAAGAGTCCAGAACCAGAAATACCATTTGACCTAGCAATCCCATTACTGCTTGTATACCCAAAGGATTATAAATCACTCTACTATAAAGACACATGGACATGTATGTTTATTACAGCACTATTTACAATAGCAAAGACATGAAATCAACCCAAATGCCCATCAATGATAGACTGGATAAAGAAAATGTGGTACATATACACCATGGAATACTATGCAGCCATAAAAAAGAAAGAGATCATGTCCTTTCCACAGACATGGATGAAGCTGGAAGACATCATTCCCAGCAAACTAACACAGAAACAGAAAAACCAAACACCACATGTTCTCACTCATAAGTGTGAGCTGAACAATAATAACATATGGACACAGGGAGGGGAACATCACACACTGGGGCCTGTGGGGTGGGGGGCAAAGGGGTGGGAGAGCATTAGGACAAATACCTAAGGCATGCAGGGCTTAAAACCTATATGACAGGCTGACAGGTGCAGCAAACCACCATGGCACATGTATACCTACGTAACAAACCTGCACATTCTGCACATGTATCCCAGAACTTAAAGTAAAATTTTAAAAATTAAAAAAAAAGAAATCCATGCCATGGCTTGAATGTGGGTTGGAAGATGAATCAAAGCTACAGTGTATTATGACAGTTTCAAAGAGGAATGTAGCTTGTCCAGCCTATACTAATGTGGATTCTCACAGTTCCTTGTGCTAGCAATGCTTTATCAAAGACTTCATATGACAGTTATGTTTTGTTCTATGAAACTGAACACTTGATTTTTATCATAATCATTCCTAAAAATAGCAATTACATCTCTAATACATGAGCTGAATATTAATTGTAAAAGAAATCTTAGGGAGGACAGCATAATTTTGATGCAATCCTAGTAGTAACTTCTGAATAGCCTTTGCTTCAACAGTTTGGAATATGTATTGTTTAGGTACCCAAGGCAGCCTAGAAATATCTATTTGAATCTATATGGTAGGGGAATCAATAGTTCTTCCAAACCTGGTGATAGGATATTTGTATACTAGGGCAGCTATAAGCTGAAAAATCTTAAATATGAGACTGAAATGTGTACAATCACTAAATGACACTCACAATTATTGTGTGTGTGTGTGTGTGTGTGTGTGTGCGCACGCGCATGCCCCTAGGTTAGATAAGGTCCTCTTAAATATAAACTAATACTAGCTAGCTTTGCAAAATAGGGGGAGAGGAGATTTGAAAAATACTCAGGTAATATATGAAGGATGGGTTAAAATTCAGGTTTTATCAACTTAAGCCTTACTGACATTTTGGGCTGGATAATTCTTTGTTTGGGGGGGCGGAGGTGGGTGTGTTTGTGGGAGAGCTGTACATTGTAGAATGTTTACAAGCATCCCTGGCCTCTATCTGCTAGATGCCAGTAGTAGCCCTCTAGCTGTAATAACCAAAAACGTCTCAGATGTTGGCAAATACCCCTAGAAACAAAAGCCACTGGTCTAAATGATCAAAACATGGGAAGGGCAAGGGTACAGCTAGCCTTTGAAACAACTAACCCAGATATTTAAAACTCCTCTAGAACTCTCTTAACTCCTACTTGTTGTGTCTGAATTTAGCCTGAATTTTCTCATTGCAGCTCAGCAACGAAAACTGGCCACCAATAGCTCCTGAGCTTTGTTTGCTGAAATCCAGGACTTTGGACTAAGGATGATTCTTTTTCTTAATTCCAGTTTTTAAAAAAGTCTTAGGAAAGGATTCTGATGGGCCTGATTTGAGTCTCGTAGCTACCCCTGGTCTATGACCCAGAGGGTAGAAGATGTTATGAAAACACAGCAGCTTGTACTGAAATCACTTGAAGCCAGAGGTGGGATCAGTTCCCCAAAGAAGGAAGGTACTACTGTTGATAGAAGGGTGGTTTGGGGACCAAGAATAAGTATCCACCACAATCATCTACTGCTGATTAACAAGCACACCATACAGCAAACAGCCAGGACATTAACCGTCCTTTATAATATTGAACTAGATTTGCTTTTCTTCATTTGAGGCATTTTTGTGAGTTAGGTACTCTGGGAAGCATGAGTTAGTAAGTAGGCAAGCAAAATACACAGTGTCTATGCTTGAAGGTTTTTTCACCAACGTATCTTAAAGTGACATATTTAAGTAATTCTCAGATGAAAACTGGGAATATTGTTACTGAATATTGCTCAAAGTTAGACATGACAAAAAGCTGGAAGTTGGTATATTTTGTGGGCTATTAATAAAATACACTTTTAACATGTGACTCTGCCTCAGTCAACAGAAGACCCTAATTGACCAACCATTGCTCAATTTGTGGGCTGACAGAAAACCAAATGTTTGCCCTGAAACTCCAACTGGGTTCAAGAATAAAATCCAGGAATATAATATATACATATCAAACAAACATAAATGCATCCAATTTAGAATTTAAAGAAGGAAGCAGTCTAAATTTAAAAATCTTAAGACTTCCCAAAGAATGAGAGGAGACAGACACAGGAAATCCTTCCCTGGTTGTCTCTTTAGCAAATCTCAGAAATTCGGTTCTATGTTAAGTAAAGAAGCACCTGTACTTTGAGACTGGAGATTCAGACAGAGAATGGACTCTGGTCTGGCCTGGATCTCAAATCTCAGCTTTGCCTTAGGCAAGACAGAAATCGTAGGATTTCCCATTCATCTGGGATCTTCCAGCAGAAGCAAACTCAAGTGCCTGACTACAGCTTTATCCCAGAAGCGTAACACTTTATCCCGCCAGGAGCCAATCATAATCAAAGGACAGAGAAAAAGATCTGAAGAAAGGAAAGGAAAGGAAAGTGCAGGGGATTTCAACCAACAGAGTCACAGACTGTTTGGCGGAAGTTGTCTAATGGTCATGGCCCACACTGCTCTGTTCTTAGATCTTATGGTTGCTTTTAGGAGCCACATTCCCTGGTAAGCAACATAAAGGTATAGTAATATTTCAAAGGTCATAAGTAGATTATTTAAATATGACACACTGAAAATCTCTAAAATCAAAAGCTAATAAAAATCACACTGCTACATTTTAAACAGATACCTGACAAAACAGCATGGCCAATGACATTTTTAATGCTGAGTAAAAACTACCCCAGCACTCAATCTTTACAGCAAACCCAGAGGTCTGGGATATCTCCTTGCTAATGCAGTAATGACTTGCCAATTGACTGTGATAAGACAATCATAAACTTCTATTTTTTCTTATAAAGACTGATGTTCCATCACTGCTTTTATAAATGACATGATTTCTTCCCCTTTTAACCTGAGGGTAGCTGTGTGATGAAGACATTGAGGACCTTAGCGGGGGTAAGGACATGCAATTACTAAGAGTCAATACTGGAGAACTGTTGAGAGGGCACCTTCCATTGCAGGAGAGAATCCAGCCTAAAGGAGACATGATCATCAACCACATACTTCAAAATTCCCATGGCCAGGACTTGTGTATTATGGCTTCCCTGTATCAAGCAGCACCTTGAAAGTAGCAAGTGTTCAACACTGTTTATCGACTATTTCTGCAAGGCTTCTCTATGAATCAGGAAGAAAAAGATATACGTAGCTATATGAATTAGAAAAATGTTTCTCAGTCTTCTCACTGCAGATGAAAAAGGGGTTGTATAAAAATTGCCATAAGTATGGCTGGGTGCAGTGGCTCACGCCTACAATCCCAGTACTTTGGGAGGCCAAGGCGGGCAGATCACAAGGTTAGGAGATCAAGATCTTCCTGGCCAACATGGTGAAACCCCATCTCCACGAAAAATACAAAAAATTAGCCAGGCGTGGTGGCATGCACCTGTAGTCCCAGCTACTTGGGAGGCTGAGGCCGGAGAATCGCTTGAACCTGGGAGGCAGAGGTTGTAGTGAGCCGAGATCACGCCACTGCACTCCAGCCTGGGCAACAGAGAGAGACTTCATCTCAAAAAAAAAAAAAAAAGCCGTAAGTAAAGCAATCAAGTTGTTAAGCACAGCAACAGATAGTGCTGCTTCAACGGAAAATGGAGACTTCATGAATAAAATTCTATCATTGGTCTCGTTAAAAAAATGTAAAGAGAGAAATTTTTAAAAAGTTCTATTTTTCAGTTATTTGTTATGGTAAAAAAGAGTTACGTGTTACTTAGATGTGATTTCTACTAACTTTTAAGGATCCTTTACTCCTACCTTTCAAAACTAAGAACCCTGAATGGATGATCCCGCTCTGTTCTCATTCAATCGACAAGGAGCGAGTGTCACAAGCCAGGCACTGTGGTTTGAAGCAGTGATACAATGGGATAACATCCATCTAGTCTTTGCTCTGAAGGAGCTTACAGCCTAGTGGAAGTGGCAAAAACAGGTTAATCAATGAATATAAAATCCAAACCACCAAAGGAGGTACCCGTACATTAGATAATGAAAACGAGGGAGCTCTGGTCTGTGGGGGAAAAAAAAGAGAGAAAGAATCGAGAACACTTTCTTTGGATCAGATAAGGGGGTAAATGAGAGAGGATCCAAAAAGTCTCTCAAGTTCCTAGTTAAGAACACTAATCCTTTGCCTTCTCTATGAAGATCCTAAGAAGCAAACAATGAAGGCTCATTATAACAATACCTACAAAAACTATGGGGACAGGAAGGAGGGAAGAAAATCATATTATCCAAGTGTTCACGAGTAAAGTCTCACGGAAACATTCAACATAAGGTACCTGTAATCTTTAAGTTTCATTTTCTCCATATAATTCTCAGAAAGTACATTCACGCAACCAAATAAAACTACTTCTCTCCCCCAATGACAAAGTCCTTAAAAGTTCCAAAGGATAGTGAGACCTAAATGAATACAACTTTAAAAAATAATAAAATAATAATTTAACATACTAGGAATGTTTGTAAAATTTCTAGAAAAGTTTATAGTCTAATATGCAATGATTACTTCTAATAAATACCTCAAAACGTTTGTTTCCAATGCTAATTATAATGTTAATAACCGTGAATACTAAATAATGGAAAAAAAGAGCAGTTCTAAAAATTGTGTCATCTTTTGTTTGCTTTGTGTTTTAAGAAAAACTTGAATAGCCAAGGTTCCTGGAAAAAATTTAAATACTTTGAACGGGCTGTGGTGGTTCACGGCAATTCTCAAAGATTCATCAGATCATAAATTGACTTTATTAAGAGAAATAATTTGAAGTGGACTTTGAATATATACACTGTATCTTATACTGGATACCAGTCTGATTAGTAAATGCAATAAAAATGTGTAAATAGAAAAAACTATATGACATATTTGATAAAAGAGAGACAAATGTGCTTTAGCAGTCTACACATATTTTTGAGACATTAAGTGTACAAAGCAACTGGAAATTACCTATAGTTTTCTAAATTTGAAAGGAAAATAAATTATTTTTTTCTAGCACATAAAAAAGAGTTATAGTCAGCAGCAACATTTTAAAGGCTACTTAAAAAAAATACTACTCACTGGTAAATCGCCTCCCCCACCCCATGCAGTCTTTTCTCCAGTGCAAATTATTGATTTGCAGACAAGAGTCAGTATTCCAAAAACGGCATCTGGTTACAGCATAAGCTACAACTGATACAAAAGCTTTTGTGATGAGAAAAGGCAGTATCTCAAATCTAAGAAGGTAAAACACCAAGTAGCAAAAATGAATCCTTTAAGAATTATCAAACCAAACAAAAAATAAAATTATATATAAATTCAAGTTTTAGACTGTGGTCAATTGAGGTCTAGACAAAACCCTATGTTTGTTCACTGCCTAGTCTCCAGTCTGCTCCAAGTTTGAAAAGGTAATTGAACACAGTCTATAATTACTGGATTAGACACAGATGGGCTCTGTACATTTCAGGGGGAAAAAAAGCACTGTTTTGATTCATTTTATGATTGCCTGTAAGGTCAGACTTTTCAAAATGTACTTTCATCTGTTAAATGGTTTCTCAAATTCCCTGGGGTATATCTTCAATAACTGTGATGTTTTAAGCAATTTGGGCCTATCAGATCCTGTCTTTGAATATAACTAGCTGCCCATTTTCTAGTATTATAAATGTGCATGTAGGTTAATTGCTACATCTCTTACATATTTTCTGAAGTTGCAGTTTTGGAGGAAAAAATTGAAAAATTATGCCTCTTTTCCGACAGAAATTGGCCATATTGATGAAGATTTTCACATTAAAAAAAAAATCTTTAGCTATATCCAAAGTCCATGAAAAATATTTTCTGACCCACTCAAGTGAAAAATAATCTTAAGATATCTTGCAACCAAATAATTTATAAAACAATATATTCTTGACTAAAGTGCTATGCATTTTTATTTAATAACTATAAATGGATAGGAAATATTTTGTCTGTGCTAACATTAAAAACTATTTTCCAATCTAAAAAAAAAGAAAACTCTAAACATAACATTCGATATCACTTACAATAATAATGGTGTTGTTATATAGCAATGTATCATAAATTCATAGTGAAAAATACTGTCTAACTTGGAGAATTCAGTATTTGGTCCCTTCAGTGTAGTACGTATCTTATTTCCAAACATCCCATTATAAAACAATTTATGCAATAGCACTATACACAAAATTTTCATGAACATTTGTGGCATACTCAGTAGAATCGGTCAAAATGCCACAAAGAGTCTTTTTTGCTTAGCATACTTTATCACAGAAGTTGGTTCTCAGGCTTTAGATTTGGTCAAAGGAGCTCCTGACTCCATCAAACAATCCTTTGGAAAGTAGCTACAGAATTTCCAAGGCTGTCTGTACCAGTGGTATCGAGGCTCGTAAGTCCATTTTTCCCCTTATTCCCACCCATATAATGAAATTAGGTGCTTCTATTTTTTCAAAATCTCCTTTCCAATTATAGCTTCATTTTCTATTCCCAAAATTCACTTCAGCTGGCTACTGTGATACTGAATAGAAACACCCCAACGTCAGAAAAATAAAAATAGGAAGATAGTGTAGAATAAAGAATAATCCCAAAAAGTTCATATATTTTAGGAAGTTGGTTTTTTATTGCAGTTGTGTTTTCACACATAAGGAAAAGGGGAATTTATAGTCGCAAAATTAAAACCTAAGTTGATATTCTTCATAAAGTGACATATGTATGTAGAAAGCATTATTATTAAAACAAAAAGATTTATAACCATGTTCAAGAAAATCTAGCAATTTTATGAACAGTCTTTAAAAAAATGCATGTGATTTACTTATAATCTCTTCTTATCATAAAACCAAGGAGTTTGTAAACCACACAGATAATCTTGTGTTTTTAAGAACCACTAATTTGAAAAGATAATATTTTACAGACACAAATGTTTATATCACTACCTACTTGAATATAGCAACCATCATTCCCTTTACAGGCATTCTTATAAAATGTTGCAAATATAATGATCTCGCATGTGCTACAAAAGTGGCTTTAAAAATTAAAAATCTATAATAAACATTTCATATCTTTATGCAAAATGAACATGTGCCCCAATTTATATTTCAGTATAAATGGATTTTCTTATAGCGGTTTGTTAAACATAAGATATACTTGTATTAAGTGACTAAAAGCACAAAGAACCATGTAAATGCTGTAGAAAATTATTAGCAATTTCCGTCCTTACTGTTCTTAGAGCTCATGCACAAAGCCAAGGTAATATCAGAATAAGGCATTTGTATAGAAAACTATGACAGGACTTTGGCCTTGTTATTGTGCTATTTAATTCTTTCTTCGAAAGATTGTATATAAACTGAGTGCAACAAGCCAATCTAAATGGTAAAACTGCCAAGGGAAAAAAGTTTCTCTAAGTAAATCTATTTGTGAATTTAAATGTGAGTTTTATAGGACTGGTTACAAAAAATTATGCCTTAATATAGATTATAAACACATCACTACTTAAGAAAACATAAGCGTTTAAAAAAAAAAGATATACAGGCTATAAGTTAATTCCTTCCTTCTTCTCTCCTTTCCTTTCTTCTTTCTTTTTTTTTTTTTTTTTTTTTTTTTTGAGACAGGATCTCACACTGTCACCTGGGCTGGAGTGCAATGGTGCAGTCTCAGCTCACTGCCACCTCCGCCTCCCAGGTTCCCCCGATTCTCCTGCCTCAGCCTCCCAAATAGCTGGAATTACAAGCACACACCACCACATCTTGCTAATTTTTTTGTAGTTTTAGTAGAGACAGGGTTTCACTATGTTGACCAGACTGGTCTTGTACTACTGACCTTGTGATCTGCCTGCCTTGGCCTCCCAAAGTGTTAGGATTACAGGCATGAGCCACCATACCCAGCCTCTTCCTTCATTTCTTTAATTTCATTTCCAAAGTCACAAAAAACATATGTTAAAAGATTATAAAATAATGAATTTGATATTATCTGCATCAACACCACCCAGTTCTAGCCCAGCTCTAGCTCACAACGGTTTACTTATATACAAGTGCACTTTATTTTATGACATTAGCTCTCTAAATAAATTGGGAACTTAAAATCATAAAACTGACTACAAGAAACAAAAGAAAACCTGGAAAGATTTCTTCTTAGCCTTTCTCAAAAAAGGTCTTTCCCTTTTTAAACAATTTACATGATGTTTTATGGTCCTTTTAGAAGAGAATTATAGTAAATGGCACTCCAAGTGGGTTTTGTGAACCCACAAACCACTCCTCATAAAAACTGCTATAATTTTCTAGGACAGAGACAATAAAATATCATGCATAAGCCAATGTGAAATCATGGTGTGACCACAGTAACAAACACATTATTTTCTTGAAAATTAAGCATGATAAAGCTGACAAAAAGATGACAGAGAAAAATCCTGACAATTTACTCAATATACTTAACACACAAGCATTTACAGAATTTTCCCCCATTTCCTAAGTGACTTGAAATACAGGTGCTAATCTAGTACTCAAGTTTTATATGTAGTTCATCTATTTTTAATGAGATTAAGCACATTATTAACTTCATCTGTAATTCAAGGAACACTTTAAATAAGCCAATCAATTTATCTAAAACTACTAAGATTTTTGTTTCTAGTCAAACGTGAAGCTTTATGGAAAATCCTAATCAAATTTTCAGGAGATGCATTTCCCATTTCAGACCACTAGGGACCAATAGGTGCCTTCCATTCCCAAATCAGTTACTGAATAGTTAATAGAATTAACATGCTGCAAAAACAAGTATGTATTACCTTCTCCCTAATAGAACCAAATTCATTAGCTGTAAAATAGCTGAGAAGAACTGAACACTATATAGGCAAAAAAGGGAATGATCAAATGAGATTTTAAAAGAACGAGTAGTTCAAACGGTATAATCGTTGAATCATCATCTACTCTGGAAAAGTTTCTACCTTCCCTTTCCCCATGGTAGAATTATTGAATGAGAAAACTGAAATACTAAAATCACGCTTTTCTAACTCAAAGGTGGACAAAACTGCAATACCACAGTGATAGAGAAAAATAAAGCCTTTAATACAATTCCCTTTAGCTGATCGCAGCAGCTTACTGCTAAGTCAGGCATAATACTGAAATTAGGATCGGTGAGCCAACCCAAAATATCTATAAAAGAGTATCATCCATCTTATGATGCAGTAATAATGGCTAAAACAAAACAGCATTTAAACCTGTTCATAATTAGAAATTCTGGTTACAACGAACTATTTAAAATATTTGCAACATTCCTTCATAGTAAAACATTGGGAGAACTGGAATGAAAGAAACATGAAGCTCAGAAACAAGCTAACTGGTACAAACCTTCACAGATAACAGATACATTTGATTGCTTTTCAGATTCTTACATTAAAATGGTTGCTCTTTCTAGAGGAACAAATTACGCTGAATTTAAATAGTATTTTTGCATATAGTCAACGTTCCCAACTCTTTCCCAATAGGGCGCTGTTAAGGAGCATCTCAAATTTCCAGGAGAATATGGCACTGATTTGATTAAATCTGTTAAGACATCATACATAGAAATTTGGTCTCCTTCCTTCCACACACACAACATATAATAAGTGCAATTCTAAAACAGTGAGCTAGAGAACAAAATTTGAAGACATGAAATGTGTACTCATCAAATCCTTTCATATAAAAATGCACTCTAAATATTTTTGCTTCTAAACCAGACTTTAAGAAATAGGACACCTAAAAAACTATACTGTTAGATGTAAAGAACAAATAGCCACTTTTAAGTAACGTGCAATTAAAAATGAATTCATAATTCCTGAAGTTAAAGTTTTCTATGATAAAATACATCGTCATATTTGTTCAGACAGTCTAGCTGCCTTTGTTTGTGTTTATTGAAAATGCCTTCCATATACTTAAGGCTCCAAACCAAAGCTTCCCAAATGGAATCTGCAGAGAAAAAAAACACTGATTCTAAAAAGAAGACTGTGCAAACAATACATAGTTCCAAGATAAATAAATCTGCGCAAAGCAACAAAACTTTCTCCAGGTTAATCAAAGACTCCTGCCTAGTGAAATATATCTTTCAGAAAACATAAGATGTCCACATGTTGAAGACTTACAATCAAAATGATTTTTAGTATCTAAAAAAAATTCATCATCCTAAACACAACATCGTACAATTTATCTAGTCTTGCAAAAAGACTTAACAATCTTTGAAGATGCAAAACATTTTCACCACATCCTACAAAATGCCACCTGACTTCATTTACCAAAGACTGCCCACCCACCTAACCCACCCCTCCACCCCACTCTACAGCCCTCATTAGACTCCGTTATTTGTCCAACAGAATGCAAAAGTCTGGCAAAATCCTCATAAGCAAAAAGAAAAATTTACTGAATCTCTTTTTACTCCCAGGCCTGGTTTCCTTTAGGTCCCCTCACTGACATTTCTTTGGCCCCACAGCATGAGGTACAGGCCGATCTGCATGGCTGGTTATATAGACGTATTATGAAGCCTTTACAATTGACCACACAAACACAATACCACAATGTAGGTCAACTTGTGCACTCAAATGCCAAAGTGAAGCTTATATGGAAGTAAACTACAGACATAAATCTGCGAGGGTAGAATTCCACCCAATGATCCTAAAATTATTTCAAGGAATCAGTCTCCAAGTATGCATCATCAAATCAGAAGAGCCCAGTTAAGCTTTTGGTTGGGGGGTGGTGGGGCGGATAAAGAAGAAAGAAAGAAAATGAAAGACTTTAGAAGAGGCAGCAAAGGTTTCACCAATCATTATATCATTGAGAGGGCTCAAACTACAGATGAAGTTAGAATACAGAAGATTGTAAAGGGTATTTAAAATTATTAACTGATCAAAAATTTGTAGTTGTCATTAAAAAAAAAATACAACTTAGCAATTCAGTTCAGAAAGAAGAATATCCCCAGGAACATACACATCTGTTTAATATTACAAGCCAACTGTCAACATCCTAAGTGAAGTTTTAATTTAATATTTTTTCTTTCTTGATGTTTTACCTTTAATCAATGCCTCATGAGAGTATCAACTTTCTATAAGAAACTGTTAAATATAAAGAAATGTTATTGTAGCATGTTTATAAAATCATAGTTCGAGAACTTTTTATTTTTCCAAAGCCTGACCACAACTTAATTATCTGCAGGACATTCCAGGCTCACAATTGCAAGCTCCAGTTCCCAAGCAATTTTAAACAATATCTACTGTACAGGACAGAGGGTACACAAAAGACCGCAACATGGTTATATTTCCAAAAGTCAGCATTAGGCCCTTTAGACATGGTTTTTATTTTCATTAAACAATATTTGTTTCCTCACTAATCATTAAATGGTTTTCATCACTATTGCCTGCTTTCCTTTCACATGTCAGTTGTTAGCATCAGAGTTTGTGTTCATAATAAATATAAAAGTGACCCACCCCATCATTTAAAATGAACACACACGACGTCTGGTTCAATGAGTGTTAGAGACTCAGCAATATACTCACACCCTGAATACTGTTCTATTTTAATCTAGACTCTTAAAAAAAACTTAACGGAGTAACACGCTGTACAGTCCTCTCCTTTAAATCAGATTTAAGCTTCGTGCCTTCTTACGTTATTGTGGGCACACAGATCCAATCAGTGGTTCAACATTTACTTGGGAAAATGAAAGAAGAAGACAGTAAGTTCATATCTCTGACCATAAAGGGGAGAAGTTGAGAATATTGCCAATTCCTACAGATGGATGAGAAAAGTAGCCTGATTAAAAGTAACACACTAGAAACTGACCGAAATGTGGAGGAGCAACTCACAGAGCATTCCAGAATTTTAGGAATGATTCTGAGAAAGTAAATTTTAAAAACAAATGAAAGCTGTATGCTATAAAGTATTAGGAACAATAAAAAATATGTGAAGTGTGGAAAAAACAGAGAAAAGTATATCAAAGTCAGAGGTAAAATTAATCATCAGAAAAAAAATAATCCAGTAAATAATCTGGAAAACTTTCAAGAAGTCAGATACTTGCATTGTTGCAATGGAAACATTAGAGTTTCCAGAAAATCAAATTATTTAAGTCCAAAATAAACTAATTTTGAATTTTGGATTAACTGGCCAATAGCTATGTGAGTGCAGAGACACAGAAATGGACAAACACATGTGTATACTGGCTTATGTGTTTATTTATCAAACACTCTATAGCACTTCTTACGTGCTAAGCACTTTCAAGGTGCTTTACTCACTTTAATCTTCCAAAATTAGGTATGACTTTTATTCCCATTACGAGGAAATGAAGTTAAATATTTTACCCACCGATCAACCACAGGAGGTGGTAGAGTCCAGAGTCCATGTTCTTAACCATCATGGCACAAATCATTCCAGGTGACATGACCTCTAATCAAGCCTGTTATCTGAAGGGATCCACATGCCTAAGTTCTCCATAGCAGCCTCCTCAGGCTTCCTATCCTCTGCTGGCCTCTCAAACGTGTTTTCCCAGGGACTACTCTGTGGCCCTCTTTTCTTCTGATTTGAAATTTCCCTTGGGTGATCCTACTTTTTCCTCAAGACTTCAATCTCCATTTACATTCTGATGTCTTCTCCAGTCTAAATTCCTGGCTTAGAAATCTTTCCTTTAGTACATTTCTATTTTTACAACTGCCTGGGAAATGTGCCCCTTGGGTGTTCAGCAGGCACCTCAAATAACTACAAAACTGAATTCATCTTAGCCACCTACCTAGTTATCCACAACGAATACCTAAAAAGTCATCTAATAACCACTGATTTTCATCTCCTACATTAACAAGTCCCAGCTCCTGTCAAACATATCTTGAGTCTACTCTCTGTCTCTACTGGCAACAAGCTGAGTTCAGGTTCTTGCTACATCTTGATTAGACTTGATTACTGCAACAGCTCAAGTGGTCCTCCTCCTTGCTGCCAGTCCTTCTCACCTCTGCCAAATCCACCAACTACCAGCAGAATGATCTTTCTCAAATACATACCTAATCATGTTAGTCCCCTATTGAAAACTTTTTATGGTTCACTGTGGCCTTCAAGATGCCATTCCTTTTCCATTCTAGGGAAATCTCTTTTTACCCTTCAAGGCTTAGCTCAAAACTCACCTCTCCTGTTATGCCCCCTCCCTTTAACCCTCCCACTGAGTTCTTCACTTCCACCTGCGTCCATAGACCCTTTGATAGCAGCACTTCTTAGAACATGCTTTAGTTACGTGCCTCTAGGTCTATTGTTTCCCTAGACTATACGTTTCTCAAAGTCAGACATTGTCTCACTCATGTTTGCACACCCAATACCTAACCAAGTTGTATGCCTGGCATATAGTTGGTGCTTAATAGTAAGTGACTATGAGTAAGTGAATGAATAATTTATTCGCAGAGATACCCTCAGTTCAAAGTGATATTTATAATGTCTAAAGCAGAAAGAATGGGCACAATTTTGAATACAATGTATATCTCTTGTTAGCCACCCACATGCATTGCTCCCCTCCTTCTGAAAATAGCTCCCAAACTTTCTTTGGAAACCATTCTTCCCTGATTCTCAGCCAAGTGTATTGGGTATAAGTAACACACTGTGTCAGGTGCAGAGCTGGGTCCTAGGTGGACCAAGAGGAGCAGTATATCCTTTTCCCGGGACAGGAGTGGATTGAGGATAACAATATCACTCAGTGTGAGCCGGTAAGGAAATCTGAACCCCAATCAAGGAAAGGGCCTCTCTCTTCCTCTGGATGAAGCAGTATGAGAAAGTGAGGTCTGCAAGTACTGCAGCTCAGTGGCTGCCACAAAGCAAGGGCATTAGAGGCGCCTTAAAGGAGAGGCCGACACCGTGTGTGCAAGGCCGAATAGGCAGAGCAAGGAAAACCAGGCCTGTGGTGACACCGTTTAGTTCACCAAAACCAGCCATGCCAGGGGTTAAGTCATACCACTATACTTTTCAATGACATAAATCAATAAATTCCTTTGATCACTTAAGCTAATCTGCATTGGGTTCTCCGTAACTTCCATAAGACTCCTGATAAAGAAAGTTAGTGTTTATGGGAAGAAAATCAAGCTACACATTTGAAGAAATGTACAGAAAAAAGAGACAAACAGGGAGAGGGTAAGAGTGAACTGCAAATTAAATCCGATAGGATATGAAGTTAAAAAAAAAAAAAAAGAAAGAAAGAAAAGCTAACAAGATACTCTACAATACAAATAGGAGAATGAGGTTCCAGATGTGAAAAGAAACCTTTCCATTCCAGACAGCATCATTTAGGCCTATATAGGGGTATCCTGTGGTACATTTATGACAAGAATAAAGTTTTATAAAGAGTTAGAAAAAGAAATAAAATAAAATAACGAATGTTTCTTTTTGAAAAGGACTTTATGAGAAAAAAGAAAAGGCTTTGGGATAATTTAATCTGGAGAAAGCAAATCCTAGAGGCAATTTAACTTATTGAAGGGTTATTTATAAGGAGGTGACTAAACAGCTGTTCTCCAATTTCACAGAGGAAAGAATGAGAGGAAATTGATTTAAATTTCAGTGTGAAGCTGAAGGCAGGCAAAGGAGTAGTGCTTGAGGGAGAACTGTTAATGATGTAAAAAGCTAAATGGAAAACTGGATTTTATGGCTCTTAAAAGATGGAAAATTACCTACATTGATTCTTTTAGTTTGGGGGTAGAACTACTAAACAAATATTTGAGGTGTGCCTTCTGTTCATTTACTCAAATGCCACTCATGAATCCCTACTATGGGCCAGACGCTCTGCAAGTGCTGGGAATACAAAGAAGAAGAAGATATGGTGTCTATTCTGTCTAAAGGCTGTATTACTGGGGACAAGACACACTGTGCTAAATACAAAGCAGCATGAAAATAGAGTCCTGCTCTCTCCT
Organism: Alouatta palliata; assembly: GCA_004027835.1. Taxonomy (NCBI): domain Eukaryota; kingdom Metazoa; phylum Chordata; class Mammalia; order Primates; family Atelidae; genus Alouatta; species Alouatta palliata. The sequence continues at coordinate 54,080 of PVKV010009700.1, read as the reverse complement.
TTCCATCCCCCACGCTCGAAATAAGCCCCCAAATAAACCATACCATTGGAGAGATAACACAATAGCAGCTGGATAGTGAAGTGACAATGTTATTATTAAATAAAAACACAAAATAATAAGGCAAGAGATGTCACAGGCCACAGATATTTCTATAGTAAGGAATACAGGCAGCAAATGCTTTCAATTCAGGAGACTACTATAGGCTAGAATGTATCTTTCAAGATAATGGAATTTGAGAAAGTGAAGGAGAGCAAGCAGTTCAGGCAGGAGAAATAGCAGGAGCCAAAGAAGGAGGCAAGAAGCGGAGGGGATTGCTAACAGAGCAGCATGGTGAAAGCTGGCGGGATGATGGAGGAAGTGTGGAGTTTAACACTGGAAATGTGGGTAGGCTAGCTTTATAAAGACCAATATCTGAGAATTCCTTGCATGGAGAATGAGCAGTACTGAGCACTTCTGAGCCAAAGTAATGATGAAAGCAACATTTTCTGCACAGTGGCTTAGTTTGGAGAGGGACTGGGGCTCATCGTTACTGTGTCAGCTCGGGCACAAGATGATAGGAGTCTGAATCCCCACTGGTAGCAGCAGAATGGATGAGACAGAGAAAAAGTGTAGGTGCTTATTAGCTTAATTTATTTCCAAATACTGTGTACTGAACTGTGCTCTGTGCTGTGAGGGGAGTGGAACCCAGTGTCTATCTTCGTGGGCTTGATAATTAACTGGATAGAGGAGGACAGGAAAAGGGAAAATGACTGATGGAACTGCAAAAATGGCAGTCAGGGTGGAGGAGCTGTCTGGTGAGCTCGAATTCTTAGATTTTTATTTATACAAGCTGGAACAACAAAATGTCACAATGTAAACAGGAAAACCAATCCTCCCAATATACCACTTCATGTGCATCATGGGAGACACTGATTTTTATTGCAGTTGAGTATACTTTTCAATGGAAAAGTATAAAAGCAAATATGCCTGTACTGGTTGAACTGTACCAAGTAATGAATATTTTTAAAGACTTCTGAAGCCAGGCATGGTAGTGTGCATGCATAATCCCAGCTACACAGGAGGCTGAGGCAGAAGGATGCTTGAGCCCAAGAGTTTGAGGCCAGCCTGGGCAACACAGTGAGACTCTATCTCTAAAAAAAAAAAAAAAAAAAAAAAAAGACTTCTAAGAGAAGTAGAAGTAAGGTCTTTTTTTAGGACTGAAATGTTTCCAGATTTCATCTTTCGACATAAGTGAGATATATTCACAGATTTTCAATCATTTACCCACAGATAGAAGCTTCCAAAAAATTCATCACCTCTCCTTGATAGCTCTTCTTTTTTCTTCCTTCTCTTAATTTAATTTTGATTTAACTTCCTCTTGTCATTGCTTGCTTACAAATCACTGCCTCCGTGTCTGGAGTCAATTAGGGCTGTGAAGTACCCCACGACGCCTTCATCTGGGGACCCATTTATATATATTTTCTTATTTCAAGAGGTAGAGCTAGCCGGTAACTCCAAAAGTTTCCAATCAACCATCACATTCTATTCTTTAGAAAAATATGCTTCTCTCCACAGTGAAGAAGAAGACATCAAACTACATATTTTGCAAGAATGCTTCCTTTCCACCTGTATAAAGATGAATTGTGCTTTGGGAATTCACTCGCAAAAAAGGGTTGAGTGTGAGTAATAAATGCTTAATAGCAATAACATTTTAAAAATCTACCAGTTAAAATTAAATGTAATTTCCTTATTACTTTCATGGAAACCCTTGGAGTTGAAGTATTTAACTAGCCTCTTTTACACCAAGTATTCATTACATAATTCCCTTTTAATATTAGGTATACAAACTGTCCATTGACAGAATAAAAACACACATTTCCACTGAAACAACAACTGCAGAAGGAGAAGGCAGCTTGATTCAGAATCTGATAATGGGTTACAGATTCCATTTCAGTTCAGATTTACAGTCAACATGCCACAGAGTCATTTACCAGGTCACATTTGGAGGGAAAGTATGAATTGCCACACTGAGAGAAAAATCTGTGTGAGCCTAAAATATTTGACTTTTCCCACTGTAATGCTGAGCCTAAGGAAAAGAGGGAAAGAAAACAAAATTTTATATATATACCTTAAATTAAAAAGCAGTGATGATTTGCCCCAAGTGGGCACGGGGAAGTCTTTCCTTTGCCACTGTCTTTCAGGGTCACCCTGAGTGAGGCTGCAATGCTGCCCTGTCCACTGCTGGCTGGTACTAGCCTACTGGCTACATCCATCCTAACCCCCACGATGCTTGACATACACAAGGGAAAAATTCTGGAGCTGGTGGGCAGACATCTAACCTGAGTCATGGGCTATGGATGCAAAGCTTCAACCCAGTTCCCAAGTCACCTCCTCTTTTCCAGCCCTCCCATCTCCTGCTGGAGCCTCTCATTAGCTGACCCCTCTCAGAAGCCAGAAGGCAAGGAAACCCCACTATGCAGCCCATAAAGATCAGCCTCTTGATGTGATCCCCAATACCGGGGGTGGAGCCTGCTAGGAGGTGATGGGGAGCCTGCTAGGAGGAGCCTCATGAATGGCTCAGTGCTGTCCCCTTGATGAATAAGTGAATTCTCACTCGGTTCATACAAGATCTGGTTGTTTAAAAGAGTCTGGGACCTCCCCCTTCTCTCTTCTTGCTCTCTCTCACCATGTGACACTCCTGCTCCCCCTTCATCTCCTGCCCTGATTGTGAGCTTCCTGAGGCTTCACAGAAGCACATGCCAATGCCATGCTTCTTGTACAGTCTACAGAATCATGAGGCAAAATTAACCTCTTTTCTTTATAAATTACCCATCTCCAGGTATTTCTTTACGGCAATGCAGAAAATGAACTAATACAGGTTGTGTGGCTAAACTGGGCCTTTAGGATCAAGGCCGTTTTACCCCAGCTGTTGGGAGAACTGCCTGCTGCTGGCTCATAGCCGAGTGTGTCTCAAGCAGCAGGAAGGTGCCTCACCCAACTCTAGGGCCATTCCCTGGGAGAAACCCAAGACAATGGCTGGCCAATGCAGTGGCTAAAAAGCCCTGACCCTTTGCCTCAACTGGGCAATTCTAAAAAGCCATTTCGGGCCGGGCGCGGTGGCTCACGCCTGTAATCCCAGCACTTTGGGAGGCCAAGGGGGTGGATCACGAGGTCAAGAGATCGAGACCATCCTGGTCAACATGGTGAAACCCCGTCTCTACTAAAAATACAAAAAAATTAGCTGGGCGTGGTAGCGCTCGCCTGTAGTCCCAGCTACTCGGGAGGCTGAGGCAGGAGAATTGCTTGAACCTGGGCGGCGGAGGTTACAGTGAGCCGAGGTCGCGCCACTGCACTCCAGCCTGGCACCTGGTGACAGAGTGAGACTCCGTCTCAAAAAAAATAATAAAAATAAAAATAAAAATAAAAAATAAAAAAAAGCCATTTCAGTTTCAGAGATCTCCATGGAACTGACTGTTTAATGAACAAATAAAATTAAAAACTGGCATCCCAACAACAGAAAAGGGAATTATGCCTTTTCAAATGTCTATAATCCGTAAGTTGGGTCTCCTTCCTTCTCAATGATTTTACTCATTAAAACCACAAATCTATTTTCCTTTTCCCCAAAAGCATACCTCAACACTTACCTTTAAGAAATGCATGGTCACAAGGTAATTGTTGATTAAAAGAAAAAGTTTGGTTTAGAAGCAGCCGTATTTCCCCAAAAGCCAGTCATGCACTTTCAAATGTATAATGTATGCACCAAAATACGCTCCTAAAGACAGTAGATGACGTGACAACACACGAAGGAGCAAGTCCTCAGAGGCTTGGTCTGTGGAATGCCAAGTGAGGCACAGCTCCTAGGCTGGGACACATTTGCCACAGAACATCTGCGCCTGCCCAAGAGCTGGGGAGGTGGCAGGCAACCCAAGGGGCACAGCACACATGTGCCATGACTACTCATCTCACAGCACCAGGGACGTCATCTTGGGAGAGCGCTTAACCTTCTGAACCTCAGCTGCTTCATGAAAAAAGGATACCAACTTGAAAGGATAGTCAAATAAATTATAAAGGTTTTAACACAGGGCCAGGTAGAGTAGGTGCTCAAGTGGTAGCCATTATTGTCATTTATTATGTTTTAGAATAACAAAAGCTAAGACATCAATGCAACATTTGTGGACGATTTTGTCATATAGGTTAAGAAAGTCTGTATGGGAAATCCAGCTGAGTTACAGGAAAATGACTCCCTTTACAAAAGATTTTACCACAGACTTCCTTTAAATAACCCCCATCCCTCCACTGCACATTTAATATAGAATTAGGTATTGCTTACTCATAACAGTTTTCTAATCAAAAGCTATTAATTCTCCATTTCCTACCACCGCAAATAAAGACTCATCTGCCAGGAGTTTTACTTGTTCTGTTTTGCTTTTCATTTCAACAGTAAATGTGCTCATTAAAGAAATTCTGGATGATAGAAGCAGAAAAATAAATCACCGAAGTCCCATCATTCAGAAATAGCCATGGTTAACATTTTGGTGTGTTCCTTTCCGGTCATTACTTTCATGCCTAGAGTTTTTTGGGTTTGCATACATAGTTTTAATTGTAATTGGTTTGGGTAGTTATTTTTTTAAGCTAACATAATAATATAAGCATATATTAATTATATATAATAATATATAGTAATTCTCATGTCATGACATACTCTTCAATATGCCACATTTATCTAATAATCTCTCCATACTTGGCAATAATGCTGTAGTGTGTCTATGTAAAGTACTTGTGACAGCTGCCATCACTATCATCATCAAAATCATTATCATCATTATTGTATCATTAAGGCTGCTGCTGTTCTGTGAACCTTTCTAAGGCTTTGTGAAAAAAAAGAAAAAAGAGACTGCTGCTGCTGCTGCAAACTTTGTTTTTTTCTTAGCTGGAGTGCAACGGCACAATCTTGGCTCACTGCAACTCTCCTTCCTGGGTTCAAGCAATCCTCCCACCTCAGCCTCCCAGTTAGCTGAGATTACAGGTGTGTGCCACCATGGTGGACTAATTTTTGTATTTTTGTATTTTTTTTTTTTTTTTTGTAGCAATGAGATACTGCCATGTTGCCCAAGCTGGTCTCAAATTCTTAAACTCAAGTGATCCACCCACCGCAGCCTCCCAGAGTCCTGGGATTACAGGCATGAGGCACCATACCCGGCCAAACTTTTGAACTCAGAAAGACTTCCCACTTCTACAAAGTATGTCAACATTCATCTTCATTTTCTTCAGTTTTGTTTTTACAATTAAATATAGTCCACCTAGAAATTTATTTTAACGCATGTATGAGACAAGAAACTAAAAATTTATTTTTTTTCCCAAAGTGCTAACCAATTATTCCCAATCACTGAATAAATCTTCCTTTTCTTACTGATTTACAACACATCCTTTAGCATTGATAAAATTTACACACATACACACACACACACACACACGTACACACACCTGGACTAATGGGTTTCACTAAAAAATTCATATATGCATATATTATTTTTTGGTGTTAAAATGTTTTAGTATACCTGCTGGCAAATCAAGCACTAAAGTAATAACTGATGTGTTCACAACACTTTTTCTTCCCTTCCATGTATACGATATGTGTTTCTGTTTATTCAAATCTTCTATATCTGTCTACAAAATTTTGCAGTTTGCTTCAACTAGGTCATTTACATTTCTTTTTAAGGTTATTACTAGAAACTCTTTTTGTTGCCACTATAAATGTTTCATTATATTTTAAATGGTCATTAATTAGATACAGGATCACCACTGACATTTGCCCACTAATGTCATACAAAGGCTCTCAAGGCCTCTGCAGTCAGGCCACAAAGCACCTCTGTGATTTCACACTGCTGAGTAAGAAGCCCCCACTGGCCTCGTTAGGCTGGTTTCCTTACTGTCACTGAGCATACGAGGCTCATGCTCACCATCCATCCATTTTACTTGCTCTTCAAGGCTCTGCTCCCATGTCAAAGCTTTCCTAACTAGTCTGCTTCTAATTACATGCCTTTTTTAATACTCATCCAACACTGATAATAAATTCTAAAACATTTAATATTTTCAAATAATTTAGCAATAATTTTCCTTTTATCAGCATTAGGACATTCAAATTTTTATATATGAGAAAAGATTAAACAGAAAACAAACTATATTTCTGTGTCTTTTTTTTTTTTTTTTTTTTTAAAGACAGGGTTTCACCATGTTGGTCAGGCTGGTCTTGAACTCCTGACCTCAGGTGATCCGCCTGCCTTGGCCTCCAAAGTGCTTGGATTACAGGCGTGAGCCACCACGCCCGGCCTATTTCTGTGTCTTTTTAAGAGGCTATGATAAATTTGAAAAAACTTTGGTAAAAAAAAATATTGTGTTTACTTAAAATACTAATAAACTAGAAGCAGCCTAAAGAGCTTTCAATAAGGGTTTAGGGAAATCAATTATTTGTTACTATTTTTAATAGCGGTGCAGCCAAATAAACTGATGGTAAGACAATATATACTGATATTAAAAAATTTCCAAAATATATCGTTTTCTACAATACTGTTATGTAACCCCTCTCCACATCTGCAACAAAGAGGGGGACATGTAGAGAGCGATTACATAACAGTATTGTAAAAAAATCCTGATTTTATTTTATAGGAAAAAATGTCTGGAAAGTTAACCAGGACTTTAACAATGGCTATTTTCTGACGGTAGTACTAAACGTGAAGTATTTTCTTCTTTATTCTGTTTAATAAGCACTTACTAATTTTATAATCAGATTTTAAAATAGCCAACTTCAAAAATGTGCCCTGCTGATAAAAGTCCATTATAAAATTATATAACCACTTTTAAATCAAATATATTTGTGGAAACATACCAAATGCTAACTTTGGGGGAAAAAAATCACCTCACTCTTTCAGAGACTCCAGGAAAATATCACAAGGTAATGGGCAGTTATTGCAAAAGTATTTTAAAATATATCCAGGAACTTTCAGGAAAAAAGAGTACTGAGTCATGCAACCATCTTATTGAAAAGGTCTTTAGGATTATCTAGTCAAAACCTCTCATTAAAAAAATCAGAAGAGTGACACCCAGAGAGGTTAGGTGATTCTCCAAGATCACACAGTAAATCACTGTCAAAGGCCAAAAAATATTTGTAATTCAAAACTTACACTTTTTAATTCCTTTCTCAATTCCTCTGAGTTAAGATATGCTGTGGCCTGTTAACTTCTGCTAAGACTACTGAATTTACTGCTGGAGAAAATATCCAACAAAAGGCAAGTGTTCATTTCACCAGAGTTTTCTTATCATTTGACTATAAATTAGAAATGTTACGATATTGTGAAATGGAAAGATTCTCTCTCTTGGTTAAATACAGCTTACAAATTCCATGATAAGAACATTTTAACAAACAGACATATGTTAGATGGTGAAAAGCAGAAGCTGGCAAACTTTACTATTCACAGACTTTGAGAATCTGAAAGTCTGTAAGAAACAAAAAAGTATTACTGAGTTTAAAATTTCAACTGTGCTACAAGCTTTCCATATCTGAGTTATTGGGTTAATTCAACATACCATACTTTCATTCCTCTGGTTTACTCACTTTCTTTTAGAGGAGTTTTAAAGGTGCCTATTTTTTTTGTTTTGTTTTGTTTTTCTTTTCTTTTCTTTTCTTTTCTTTTTTTTTTTGAAGGTGCCTATTTTTAAGTCAATGTTAAATCTAAGATGTTTTAAACATAAAATAGTTTTCATGCCATAAGCCGTAATTAACATTTGCAGACTTCACTGACACTTTACCCACCAGAGGGAGCCAACATGGATTGCCATATAGTAAGAGACTTCAAACCAACTTTACAAGAATTCAACAATCGGCCGGGCGCGGTGGCTCACGCCTGTAATCCTAGCACTTTGGGAGGCCGAGGTGGGTGGATCACCTGAGGTCAGGAGTTCAAGAGCAGCCTGGCCATTATGGTGAAACCCCATCTTTAAAAAGAAGAAAAAAAAAAAGAATTCAACAATCACATTATTCATAATACAATCAATATTATAAAATCACTTAATAATGTATTTCTATCCCCTGAAAAAGAGAAAAAGTAAGTAAGATTGGGTACATAAAGTCCTTAACAGAATTCCTGACCTATAGCAGAAACTCAAAAATGATCGAATTTTCAAAATTTGTATCCTTCTGCACATTAGTTAATTAACTAGTATTCTGACTTACACACAAGTTGATGTGAGCTTGACTGATATCTGCCCTGACAGATGTTTCTAGCCTCAATATGTAGATGAATCTGGTTCTTGAGCCTACAAAATTAAGCCAGCCCCTGATGGGAAGAATTCGCTAAACTGTCACACTGAGAGGACATGTTTCTGTAGCCCTACCCTAGTACACATAATGGCTGGTCATCTGCCAATTCAAAAGTGAGGAAGAGAGAACTCTTTGACAAACTCCGGATTCTGCTTGGAATGCAGGAGAAAATGAACCAACTACCCCTGAGAATCATGCTTCTATAACACGTGATATAATCACTACCCCCAAGATGAGTTTCATTCAAAAATAAAGAAAGCAGAACTGAGAATAACAGAAGAGAACCTGGTATCCACATGGGCCCTCCTGAGTCTCTATCCCCTTGTACTTCTTGCTACCATAAGGCCCAGCCTAGTGTTTGTCCTATTGGTGAGACAGGTCTCAATCTCCATGCCACTGGCTAGGCATAGGTACGTATGCACTGGGTATCTATTTTGTACTCAACTGTCTCCAAGGTCTAAACATGGCAAAGCTGAAGGATCCCACTGAGTTCCAACTATTTTCCAGGTTTATGAGGAAGCACTGCTGCTGGGGAGTTACCTACCACGTGCTGTCTTAAGAAAACTCCAGTGTCCACAGGCTCCTTGGATCTATTCTCTACTATTTAGAATTGAGAAGAAGGCATGAATAACTGGCATGAACTCTAACCCTGAAAACGCTGTTATTGTAATCGTCTACCATTTAATTTTTTCAACCAAAAAGCTGGGAATTATTCTACCTCCTCCTCTTTCGATTTCCACTAGTTAGTTACTGAGTTTTTAGTAAGTTTGTGGAGTCTACCTACTAAATACTAAATACACACTTCATCTATTTTCTTCCACCCAACCCTACTGTCACTGGCTCTTCGGTTTCACCTGAATTACAACAACAGCATCCTACTTAGCTCTCGATGTCAGTCTTGTTTCTTTCCAAACCCATCATCAACACTGTGGATCATTTTAAAATACAAACACGGTACTTTCATGCCTCTTGCTGCCTAGCCCAGAGCATAAAATACAAACTCTTCAGCACCGCTAACAATGCTCTCATCTAACAGTTGGCAAACTTTTTCTCTAAAGGGTCAGGCAGCAAATATTTTAGGTTTTGCAGGCTGTCATTCTGCTGCTGTAGCATGAATGCATCCTTGGCCGATATTTAAACAGATGAACATGACACATTCCAATAAAACTTTATTTACCAAAATAGGCAGCGGGCCAGATTTGGCCTGTGGGCCAGTTTATGGACCCCTGCTCTAACCCACTCCAGCACAACGTCATCCCCTGACACTCTGACCCTCACCCAGGCCTCCTCCAGAAAAGGGCTCTAGTCACACCAGTCTTGCCTCTGGGCCCCACATTCCCTTGCCGTCGTGTGCCACTGCCTCTGCTCACACCCGCCCCTTCTACCTACGTCTGGTGGAATGGTTTTTCTCCTTCAAGGCCCAGTTTGATGATCACTTTCTGAGGTCTCGACAGACTCTCCCCCGAAGAGATTTAGGTATCCTTTACCAATATTTTCAAAGAACAGGGACATATGCCTGAGTTTTTTATGGCCCCACAATGCCTGACATACGAGATGTTCACTGTATATTGGATGAAGGTATAAATCAATTATTGGATAAACATATTTCAAAACTTACAGTCCTTCTAAGTCTTGGGCAAAATTCAGAAGTGTAATCCATACAAAGGACTCACAATCTCATGAAAATTCTGCAGCGCTGCATTCTCCTTACAGTACGCACTCAGTTACTGCAATCCATAAAAGCACAGCATCATGAAGCTAAAAGGGGCCTTGGAGAGCATTAAGGGGGTGGTTTTTAAACTGTGTGTCTCTGGGCCCTCTGGTTGGTTTCTAGGAGTTCCTTGAGGAGAGAGGGAAGGGAGCAGAAGGGCAGGCTGGTGAATGAACCTCTCTCTCCAAACCTTTCATCCAGCTTTTACCAAAGCTGCTCCTTATTTCATTCGCTAAAAGGTTCCCGCCATATGTAAAAAGAAATCTGTATGACTCAGCACACTCATGCTCTGTTCACAGCTTGCATTCTAAACCTCCACTGTTTCCCGATCCTACTTTTGTATGATTTGGCCCTATCTCCTGTCCTTCCTGCCTCTCATAGACTCATTGTATCTGTTCCCTGATACTGCTTCTTTGAAATGCTCTCTCAACTGAAATCCCCTAATTACGACTATACTCAGTCCTTGGATAGAATTTATAATCCCGGTGGTCCCAGCTCAAACTTTGGGTCCCAACACTGGTATACAAAGTCAATACTGCTTCAGAAAAGGAAATCAAGGAGGACTTGGGGAATCAATGCTAAAAAAAGTGACAGCTGTCAATCATACCTGACTTGTTGCACTTCCTGTGTCTGCTTTTCCACTAGAGTGTAACTTCTTGAGGGAGGAACTGAATCTTAGTAATAAAATAAAAGGTACTATTACTAAGTATAAATGTGCATCAGGCAATATTCAAGAATCATGTGAAGACCACACAGTTTTAGAACTGCAATAAGCCTTAGACAGAGATCACCTAGTCCAAAAACTGAGAAAGACACAGTAGATTAACAATTGTTCATTAATTGAAGAATTATGTGTTAAGCACCTGCATCCCTACACTGTTCTACAAGCTACAGATTCAGTGCTACCAACAAAAAGTTCTTCATTTTCAGGAAGTATATATTCTAACAGACAATAAATAAATGGATATATGATATGCTAGGGGAAGGGACAGAAAAAGGATGCCACTTTACGCAGGGCAGTCAAGGAAGGCCTCACGGAGGCAACATTTAGCCAGAGACCTGAGGAACTGAGAGATCGAGCCATATGGAATCTGGAAGAAAAGTGTTCCAGGTAGAGGGAATAACAGATGCAAAGGTTCAAAGGGGAGAATGTGCCTGGCGCATGTGAGAAAATCAGAGGCCAGAGTTGCTGGAGTAGAGTGAGCGAAAGGAAGGGGAGGGGAGAAGAGGCCAAAGAGGCAGCAGGACCAGATCATCTGGCTTTGGGCCACTCCAAGAACTTCGAATTTCAGCCAAAAACTCAAGATAATCAATTCTTAAAAATAAGTAAACAGCCAGGCACTGTGGCTCACGCCTGAAATCCCAGCACTTTGGGAGGCCAAAGCAGGCGGATCACAAGGTCAGGAGTTAGAGACCAGCCTGGCTAACATGGTGAAACCTCATCTCTACCAAAAATACAAAAATTAGTTGGGTGTGGTGGCGGGCACTTGTCATCTCAGCTACTCAGGAGCCTGAGGCAGGAGAATCATTTGAATCCACAAGGTGGATGTTGCAGTGAGCTGAGATTGCGCCATTGCACTCCAGCCTGGGTGACAGGGCAAGACTCCATCAAGAAGGAAAGGAAAAGGGAAAGGAAAAAGAAAAGGAAAAGGAAAGGAAAGGAAAGGAAGAAAGTTAGTTTAGCTTCCACAAAAGAATGTATTATTAAGAAGAACAAAATCTCATCCGCATGCCTTATCTGAAAATAGAGTTCCCAGCAATTCAGGATCACTATTACCTTATTTAGAATAAAAATGTCTTTATTCTACAAGAAATCTCTGCAGTTATCTAGTCCAAGCTCTCAGTTTTACTAATGTGGAAACTGAGACCCAGAGAGATCATGTGAGCAGCCCACTTACCGGCGGACCTGAGGCTAGAACACAGGTTCCTGCTTTCCTGTCTAGTGCTCTTCAGTAGCCCCTGCTGCCTCTGCACAGCAGTTCGGTGCTTACAGGTTTCTTGGTTACCTGTGTGGTAGCTTCCCCTGGCCCCTGCAACCTCTGTAAGTCAGTAAGAGAACAGAATAGCTGCCACTATGCCACTATAAGGCATCTCCACGCCTATTCTCTCCCCAGAACCTGTCATTATAAACTCCCGCATTTCGGCTGGGTGTGGTGGCTCACGCCTGTAATCCCAACACTTTGGGAGGCCAAGGCAGGTAGATCAGAAGGTCAAGAGATGGAGACCATCCTGGCCAACATGGTGAAACCCCGTCTCTACTAAAAATACAAAAATTGGCCAGGTGTGGTGGCATGTACCCATAGTCCCAGCTACTAGGGAGGCTGAGGCAGGAGAATTGCTTGAACGGGGGAGGCGGAGGTTGCAGTGAGCTGAGATCATACTACTGCACTCCAGTCTGGGTGACAGAGCGAGACCCCGTCTCAAAAAAATAAATGAAAATAAATAAATAAACTCCTGCATTTCTAGTTTCTCATTCCCCACAGAGTTGAAGACAGCCAGGCAGGCAAGGTGAAGGCACATGAGGCACTGTCCGAGGCACTGTGAGGGATGTTTCTGTTGCTTTTGTTTGCCCAACATTCCTTGAATCCCCACTCCCAGATGCCTTTTCCATGGTTCTGGTGGGACTACATAGTATCCAAGCCACCTACTAACCACAGACTGAGGTGGACATAGACCTGAACAATTAAAGAAACATCCCTCTGGCCATAATGACTACTGTAAGAGAGAGCTTAGGATCAAGCAGAACCAATTAGAGTTCCTTCCTGGGGCTTTATGGATAAGAGCTGGAGAAAGAAGTTCTATCTCTGGATTTCCCAGTTACATGAGCTAAGGCATTTTCCCTTTGTTCAGGTTAGTTTACATTAGGTTACCATCACTTGCAACCAAAAGAACTCAGACTCATGCAGGCACCTGCATACCTCTTCTTATTTCATCTAACAACTTTATAAGGTTGCCATTACTCACTCTATTTCAGACTAAATAGAGTGAATAAATAAGGTAACTGAAATTAAGTAACTTCACCGATTTCATATAGCAGGTAAGGCATTCAAATCCAAGTTTTTCTGCCCCAAGTTCCATTCAATATGCAGAATTAACTCAAGAAGAAGAAACTCACCGCCATTCAGAAACCAAGGGAATTCTGGTTTAAAAATTATAGGAGGATGTAGGGGGAGGGAGAGAGCAGCATTAAATCAGGTCAAAGGACCTGGCTTCTACTTCCGGCTCTGTCCTATGACCTCAACTGCTATGACTTTGGGCAAGTCATTTCATTTATTCGGGTGTTAGTTTTCTTGTCTATCAACAAAATAAACTCAAGGTCTTTTTGCGTGCCTGAAAAAAAAAATGGGTCTGCTCTAAGCATACAGATTCTACTTTTACTATATGTCAAGCAGATTTCAATTTGAATTGGTAACGGCTCCTGGGGTCCAATGTTGAAAAGGATTCTGAGCTATAGGGTTCCACTAAGAAATTAGCACTGGCTTCCATGATCACAGGGAAGAAGAGAAAGTAACAGCTGCACACCTGCCACACATCTGCCATCACTGAAAGAGTTTCACATTGACAAAGAAATGCTACTGTCTTTTACAAACACAGACAGTACTTCTGCACCACCACTGATTCGTCAGCACCTGCACAGGATTTTCACTCATTCCTCATGCACTTCACTTGGCTCCCTTTACAAGCAAGGAAAGAAAGTGCAAGAAAGCTAAGTGGTTTGGAAAATACAGCTTGGTGCCACTAAAGAAAAGATGTCTAAACGGCCTACGTGAGGAGAAGGGAGGTAGTTTAGGGGAACAATAATAATCAGTCTAGTTCCTTAAAATATATACATATAGACTATGTGAGTAGGGTAACTCACAAGCTACCCAACTTAGCTTAAACTTAGCTTGTGAGTTAAGTAGGGTATTATTATGTGCACTTTATAGAAATGGAAGATGAGAGTCAGACTTGTCCAAGACCACCTATTTCTAAGTACAAGAAGTCAGATTTGAACCCAAGGCCCAAGTCTCTTTCCAATCCCACAGTCCTCATTAGTCCCACACTTCAAATGAGTTAACTAATCAAATTCCCATTGCAGAGTGACATATTCTTTATTATTTGGAGTTGTTCAAAGAATATAAGTTCCTTTCCCAAATAATCTGAAAAGTTGTCACTCTTCATTTGTAATTTAATGGGTAGACATGCATTTGAATATCTATAAATTCAGCAAAACTGAGCATAAAAGTTAAATGTTTAAAGGAATGATGCACAGGAAATCAGCCTGTTGGTGGGAGGTGGAGAGGAAGATTTAGTTTCAATGCAATTTCATTAAACTTAATATAGCCTTTACAACAATTCGGTGAGATGGAAATCTGGCACCAGGCATATATTTGGGAATGGAATGGAAGAACAGAAATTGAGCCAGACAAAATGCATCCTAGAAGTGACAGCAAATGCTTCAAGGAAGGCACTTACCAACAAGCATGCTATAACTTACTACATTTCCTTAGGTCTGACAATCAGAGCTAAACCTGAATCAGAATATGTGCTTCTGGTATTGACCAGACTTTTCTGTATAAGGAATCCAGGCCAAACAAAATAACAGCCAAACTTTTGACACTTCTAACTGTAGTAAAAGCACAGGACATCCATCACTAGCTCTTCTAGTTAAACTTTCCACAAGAAAAGATGGGGAGTGGGAAACGGTTGCAAGTATAGGAGATAATACACAAAGCAATGACAACAGAAAATCAAAATTGCTTAAAAGAATGTATGTTTCCTCTAGGCCAGGGGGACAGTGTCCCTGAACAACACACCCCATATACTCACTTAAGGTGATGTGACATCTACTCACATCACATAGCAGAATTGGAAGTTTCACTATCATGTGGTCCAACCCTGTGACATATGCCCAAAGTTCTTCTCAAACATCTCTGAAAAGCAGTCATCACTCTGTTTAATTACTTCCAGTGACAGGGAACTCAGCACCCTAAGGAACTGTTACTGTTACTGTCCCTGAGGCCCATAAACTCAAAAGCCTAAAACACATTTTCACCACTCAGGGAGATGTGGAAGTGATGACAGGGCTCTCCAAAGGGCTTGCCAACCCAACTGTGCCTCTTGTCTCTCCAATTCCCAAATCCCCCCTTTCCTTCAGCAGGACTCAAAATTAGCACAGTGTTAATAAGTCAGTGGTTTCAGAGTTAGAAGGGGCCCTTCAGAAGTCAATACTGTTATATTATCACAGTTCTACAAAAGGAACCTCAGGAAGTGCTTGGGACAAAATGGGAGTACAGGGAGGGAGAATGTCCTGTTTCTCTTCCTCTCATTTTAACCTAGGAAGCGCTCACTTTGATTTGTTATATAGAGAGGATCAAGGTAGTTTTTTAAAAGGAGGAGGAGAAAAAAAAAGGACCATTCACAGGTAAATAAAATGAGGTCTTAAAACTTGCTTAATGAAATCATGTAGCTAAGAGTTGCAGGGTTCAGACAACAACCTGGTCTCTTGGCTCGCTCCATCTCTGGTGCTTTCTCTACCATATAACATCTGACCACCTACAAGGCCAAATTCAAACTCTGCAGTGATATACAAAGCCCTTCAAGATCTCCCCCTGCTGCCACTCTGTTCCAATTTTTATGAAAAGTCCCACATTCCAGTCCCACTCAAATGTTTATGAACCAACTTATGTCAATTACCTACCTCCACACCTTAGCGCACACTATGCTCTTAGCCTGAGATGCCCTTCCCCACGTTGTCTGCACTGAAACCAACTAATCCTCTTTCAAGGTTTGTTTTAGGCATCATCACCTCTATAAAGCCTTTTCTGATCCTCAGGTAGAACTGACCACATTCTTCTTTGTGCCCTACACAACACTTACAGGGCTTTACAGTACTTGTTTTATTTCTATGTCTGTATCCTCCACCGCTCCTTTTACATCATGTTACTCTAACACGAGGCTGTTCGGAAGGTAAGTGCTTCATAGATGTTCATCAGTGGGGTGAGTGTATTCATCTGGTCCAATCCCCTTTCTGAGGTTGAAGTATCCTCGGCTAACTGTCATTAATGCACGCATGCATACACTCATTCAAAAATATCTGAGTGTCTATACAGTGCCAAGTGTATGCCAAGCAGAGGTGGATTTAGTGTGAAATTAATGAAGCTTAAGCTTCAGGGTCCCTCACTTCAAACTTCCAAAGCTCTCAACCTTTCTTGGTGCTTTTTATTTCTTAAAAAGGGCAGACAGAATTATATAAGCTTTAGGTCCCACAAAAACTAGATTCCCCCCCTTGGTGTCACATATACAATAGGGAACAAGACAAACATCTCTCCCGTTGTGCAGTTTTCTGTCTCGTGGCAAAAGACAACCATTCGTTCATTTGTTAATTCAACAAACATTTACTAAGCAATGCTATAAGTCATGCATTCTGAGATGAAAACAACACTGTCCCTTCCCTTAGCGAAAAGGTTCCTGATCCCAGGGAGATGAACGAACACCTGCTCTGTCCATGAAACAGAAAGTAGCTGAGATGACTTAACACTGTGTTTGTGAAAGATTATCCTAAACCTGTCTCAAGAGGAACTGAGTCCTACTTATTGCGAAGACAAAGGGAAGAAAGAGTTCGGCTGAATACGGTTGTAATCTCAACTAGGGGTGGGAGGCAGGCAAGCAAACAGAATAGGCAAATACAGTGTGGTCAGTGCTGCGACAGGAAGCGAAGAACTGTGAGGAAGCTTCCCCTGAGTGCAAGTCCGTAGTGACGGCGATCTCATGACCTCACAAAGCCGCCCATGCACTTTCCAGATAGAGATTTCGGAGACTCTCCTTCCTCGCTCCCCAAACCCCGCCGCCGAAGGAGAAATCCGTTCCCCAGTATGCGGTTCCTTCCCCCAGAAGCTGTCGGCTCTCTGAGGCCAACTCTCCCGTCCTCTTGGGGGCCACCCTCTTCACACAATGCTTACGGGACGGGGTCTGGTGTGGGGCCCGGGGTCCCTGTCGCAGGTCTGCCCCCTCCTCAAGCCGCCGTTTCCATAGCAACCAGCTTACCACTTCGCGGGCCCGGCTGGAGAAGTCGCCCTTGGGCCGGGGGCTCCGGCGGAACAGCTCGTCTCGGCTGCCATCGACCCCGCTGCCCACCGCCACTCCCAGCGCCTTGTTCCGCGTCTTCACGGTCTTGACGCTGGCCCGGAATAGTAGCGTGATATCCACCGCCATACCGACCCGCACCCGCAGCCCCAAAAGGGACCCGCCCACGTCAGCAGCCGGCGACCGCGGCGCTAATCCGGCAGCTGGAGGACTGGTCCTGCCCCGCACGCCTTCCCCCGGCAACGGCGACGCGAGAAGAAAGGTTCCGGCCTGCGCCCGATTACAGCGGCGGGAGGAAAAAGGTTCCGGCCTAAGCCGGCGCGCCTAGAGGAGGAGGGACCCGGCAACGTTCTCACGGGCACTCCTTTCACCCCGCAAAGCGTGGAGAGTTTAGCAGCGCGGAGAGCTCAGAGAGCTCTCCTGTGCCTGTTTGGGGCTTGTGGGCTCCGGGAGCGTGAGGACCGGGAAGCTGGGAGGCTCCTTCACTTCTGGTGGCTCCCTCACTGAGCCCGGACGATTTGGTTGACCCCCTTGACCTTTGACCGCAAGGACTCACCTTGAGCAGGACAGAGGCACGTGGACGGTGACCCTCGGGGTACAATAAGTGCTGGGACCGAGCAGGTGTACAAGGCACAGAGCCAGAGACCTTTGTTCTCCAAACTTCCGCCACCTCTTCTATAAAGTGAAGCCAACATCCTCCTTGGAGTTTACTGTGAAAATCAAATGAGCTGACGCGTACTGTGTTTTGGTGTTGCTTGGCTCCTAGTAAGTGGCCAATAAGTGGTAGTCATCGTTAATAATATTATTATAATCACTTTTATTTGTGATGAGGAAGAGGCTCTAGAGAGAAGGCGTCACCTGTGCAGAGATTTGAAGGATGAATAGGAAATTTAGATTGAGACAAAGGTGAAAGAGGCCCTAATGCCGCTGAATTCTGTTCATCCTTCATGCATAGTTTTCAAATGTACCATCTTGAGTCATAGTTATAAACAATGACAAGTCAGTCAATGACTTTCTTCTGCGTTTTTGGTTCATGGTTCTGGTGTGTGTGTGTGTGTGTGTGTTTAAGATGGGGGTCTCACTATGTTGCCCAGGCTGGATTGCAGTGGCTGTTCAAAGACGCCATCCTAGCTCACTACTGACTGGAACGCCGGGCTCAAATGATCCTCCCCTGCTCCGCCTCCTCAGTAGCCAGGACTGTAGGCACGTGCCACCTTGCCTGGCCTATGGTTCAGTTTTAAATCAAAATCTCAAGTTTTTTTTTTTTTTCATAAAGAGGATGCACAAGTAGAATATGTGTTAATGCAGTGGTTTTAATGGTCATCAATATAAAAATATTTTCGTAATACTAAGATGTTATTTGCCTTTTCACTCTCATTTCCTCATGAGTTGTATACACTTGAGTTTGTTAGAGACTGTGTGTGATATTGCAACGGAATGAATGTAGAACAGCTGTTTTCTATTAAGCTAGACTTTTAAAAAGGTTTTCAAAGACATGAAAAGTTTTTGTTTTAATTTCTCTTATAGTAAATGTTGATAATGTCAATATAAAGAAAAATTGTTTACAACCCTTAACAATTTGTGTGTGCAAAAGAGTGGAGACCAAAAGTTTGAGAACCACTATGTTAAAGAAATAAAGTTTATCAGAAATAGATGTCAAGAAAGTATGTATTTACCAGAAAGGAGGAAGGAAAAGATTATTTAAACCCAAACTGTAGCCATTCCTTGCAGTTTAAGGAAAATACATTTCCATACAGCTTTCTTCCACCTATTGAGGAAAAGAGAAAGAAATTACAAAATCTCTGCCAATGATTCTGTCTTGCATAAATGGCCCTTTGTTTAATCCAGACATTAATAAGTTTTGGCTATGCAAAGTTAAGCCTGGGGCAGAGCAGAAGGAGAGATTTCTCTGCATAATTAAGTGAGGGGGATTGAATTAGGGGGGAAAAAAGAGAAGCCAGAACCAAGGGAGGGGCCAGGAAAGTACAAAGTAGGTAACTGGGAAGGATTTTTGAGTGGGAGGGAGGCTGAACTATACCAAGCCTTCAGTGAGTGGTGCCCTATGTGAACAGCGTGTTTGGTGCAGTTGGATATTTGGGGTAGAAGGGTAGGGACAAAGATCTAAGTTTACTGTGTGGTTGTGCAAGAGCAGAGAAGATTGTGGTGGATATGAGACCCAAGTGAGCTCAAAACATCAGACTGTAAATCCACAAGTGACCACAGTACATAAAATTCCTAGAAAAGTCACAAAGATCTTGAGGAGGCTGCTGAACTTTCCACAGACCATGGGATATGGGTTGTGCTTTTTAAATTTTGTGTTTATTCTTTAATTTCAAAGAGCAAAGTGACTTCAGTGGACTGATAACTATATTAAACTCCATAAAGCCGAAAGGGGCTGTGGATTTAAAGAGTGAGCAGAAACGTTGTGAGAGTATACTATTGCAATCCCAGGGCTCAAATGATCCTCTCTGTTCAGCCTCCTGAGTAGCTAGGACTATAGGCATGTGCCACCATGCCCAGCCTGTTGGATGTAGTACACAACTGCCCAGTTGGATGTAGTGCACAGATCATGTTTTCTTTATGCATTCAGCAGACATTGATTGGGCCAGACACTGTTCTGAAAAATACACAGTCAACTCTTGAACAACACAGGCTTGAACTGCATGAGTCCACTAATACTCAGACTTTCTTCTGCCTTTGCCACCCCTAAGACAGTAAGACCAACCCCTCCTGTTCCTCAGCCTACTTGATGTGATGATGGTGAGGATGAAGACCTTTATTTTATCATGATCCACTTCCATTTAATGGCTAGTAAATATATTTTCTCTTCCTATGATTTTCTTAATACCATTTTCTTTTCTCTAGCTTACTTTATTGGAAGGATACAGTATCTAATACATATGACATACAAAATATATGTTATCTGGCTGTTTATGTTATTTATAAAGATTCTGGTCAACAGTAGGCTATCATTAGTTAAGATGTTAGGGAGTCAGAATTTATGCATGAATTTCCAACTGTGAAGGGTGGAGGAGTCAGCCAGGATAATTGTACTGGCATCCCTAAATATAGCTTCCTACAGCAGCAACCCCTATACAAGCAGACTAGATGTAGGCTGCCAGTGAAAACCAATGTGTCATTTCTGGGCAGCAAATTTAAGAGCTAATATGTGAATCACCATGCTCTCTTTTCCCTCTGCCATGACAACCCTTAATGTTCCAATGTTCTATCAGCCTGAGTCCTTAAGTAAAGATGACATGGGACATAGCCAACCAAGGACATTGTATTAGTCAGGGTTCTCTAGAGGGACAGAACTAATAGGCTACATATATATATATATATAAAGGGGAGTTTATTAAGGAGTATTGACTCACATGATCACAAGGTGAGGTCCCACAACAGGCCATCTGCAAGCTAAGGAGCAAGGTAAGCCAGTCCCAAGTCCCAAAGCTGAAGAACCTGGAGTCTGATGTTCAAGGGCAGGAACTATCCAACTCAGGAGAAAGATGTAGGCCAGAAGACTAAGCCAGTCTAGTCTTTCCACATTCTTCTGCCTGCTTTTCTTCTGGCCAAACTGGCAGCTGATTAAATAGTGCCCACCCAGATTGAGGGTGGGTCTGCCTTTCCCAGTTCACTGACTCAAATGTTAATCTCCTTTGGCAACACCCTCACAGACACACTCAGGAACAATCCTTTACATCCTTCAATCAAGTTGACACTCAATATTAACCATCACAGACATGTACTGAGAGTGAGAAGGAGATCTTTGCTGTTATCCACAGATTTGTGGGGTTTTGTTAACTGTCCTGTCCTGACTGATGACATCCATATCTAGGTATCTACCAAAACAAGAATAGTGGATATGTTCTCCACTCACCTTCATAACAGTATTATTTCTCAGTGAATGAAGCATGGAGAGGCAAGAACAGTTGTATTGCACCTAAACCTAACCAATGGAAAAGACCAGGCTGGCAGGGTCAGAGTGACAGAAACCTTGGGAGACTGTGACCATGCCATGGTAAAATTTATAATGCACGAGGAAAGACCTTCAAAAACATATACCTTCACATTGGGAAGTAAACTTAATTAAATTCATTGAAAACCTTTTTTTTTTTTTTTTTCCCCCTCAGAGACTCTGGAAATGACCCTGACTCTAGGGCTGAGAAGCTCAAAGAAGAAATGTTTGTTCCCAAGAGGGAACCTAGGTAAAGAATTCGGGGTGAATTTCTTTTTTTCTTTTTTTTTTTTGAAATGGAGTTTTGCTCTTGCTGCCCGGGCTGGAGTGCAATGGCATGATCTCAGCTCACTGCAACCTCTGCCTCCTGGGTTCAAGCAATTCTGCCTCAGCCTCCTGAGTAGCTAGGATTACAGGCATCCGCCATCCTGCCCAGCTAATTTTTTTTATTTTTGTATTTTTAGTAGAGACTGGGTTTCACAATGTTGGCCAGGCTGGGTCTCGGCCTCCCAAGGTGCTGGGATTACAGGCATAAGCCACTGAGCCTAGCCCAGGGTGGCTTTTTTCCAGCAGCTCCAGCAGTTTAGCTTTGAAACAGATGTGCAAAAAAAGGGAGGGAAAAGCAGGAAGCAAATAGGAGGTTGTCATGGTCCAGCCCTTTGAGATGTGGCCTTTGTCCCCCCACCGCCCATCAAAGTGATATGATTTGGCTTTGAGCCCACCCAACTCTCATCTCAGATTGTGATCAGAACTGTATCCCCATGTGTCAGGAGAGGGACCTGGTGGGAGGTGATTGGATCACAGCACAGTTTCCCTCATGCTGTTCTCATGATAGTGAGAGAGTTCTAATGAAATCTGGTGGTTTTATAAGGGGCTCTTCCCCCTTCACTCTCTCTCTCTCCTGCTGCCATGTGAAGAAGGTGCCTGAGTCCCCTTTGCCTTCCTCCATGATTATGTGTTTCCTGAGTCCTCCCCAGTCATGCAGAACTGTGAGTCGATTAAACGTCTTTCCTTTATAAATTACCCAGTCTCAGGTAGTATTTTTATAGCAGTTCGAAAACGGACTAATACACAGTGTACCTAAAAGAGGGGTTGCCACCACCTCATTCCTACCTGATTCTTGTTCTGGATCCTAACCCCTGGCCCTGGCCTGCTGGCTTGTTTCATCTTCCTTCTGGCTCCTCACACCCTGTAATGAACTAAATGTTGTCCCCCCAAAAGATATGTCCACATCCTGATTCCTAGAACCCATGAACCTGGCCTTACTTGGAAAAGAAGTCTTTCCAGATATAGTTAAATTAAGGACCTTGAAATGAGGAAATGATTTTGGATTATCCTGGTGATCCCTAAATCCAATAGCAAATATCCTTAAAAGAGACGCACAGAGAATAGAATGCCGTGTGAAGACAGAGGAGGATATTGGAGAGATACAGCCACAGGCCTACGAATGCTGATGGCCACCAGAAGCTGGAGGAAGAGTCTCTGAAGGGCACATGGCCCTGCCAACACCTTGTTTTTGGAATTCTGTCCTCCAGGACTGTGGGAAACAAATTTTTGTTAAATTACAGAGTTTGTGTCATTTGTTACTGCAACCATAGGAAATTAATGTGTACCCTAACTCTTTTCCCTCCCCATCCTTCTTCCATTACCTTTTCTCTGCTTCCTGGGCATGGTCCTCAGCCCCTGTTTGGGTTCTCAGCCTTGCAGGTAAGCCAACTGCAGCTTCACTGGGTCTGCACCTTTCTTATGATGGGTAAGTCCTGCAGCTGCCTAGCCTGGTGCTCTACTTTCTTTCCCCATCTCTTCTTTGATCTCCCTTTGGAGAATCACAATTGACCAGGCCCCCGTCCCACAAGGAACACTGGAGGCCAGAATGAACTGAATCTAGCCAAAAAGCACACCAAAAAGGGCTCTTTTCATCAAATACGCAGCAGAAAGGGTGTCCATGCAGCAAATACTTTACCCTCTATGTGTGACTCGGAGAAGGTAGACACATACTTAACTCTTGTTTCCAGCTTCTCTATTTAGGAGCTGTTTAAGTGCAATGGATAAGAGAGAGCTTGTGTGGAGGTTCTGGCAGTGGCTGTGGCATCTGAAGTGTCTGCACCCAAAGAGTTGTCCTTCTCAGTGTAGAAAGACCATTCGGCCGGGCATGGTGGCTCACACCTATAATCTCAGCACTTGGAAGGCCAAGGTGGTTGGATCACCTGAGGTCAGGCATTCAAGACCAGTCTGGCCAACATGGCGAAAACCCATCTCTACTAAAAATACAAAAATCAGCGGGCATGGTGGCACACACCTGTAGTCCCAGCTACTCGAGAGGCTGAGGCATGTCACTTGAACCTGGGAGGCAGAGGTTGCAGCAAAGCCGAGATTACGCTGCTACACTCTAGCCTGTGTGACAGAACAAGACTCTGTCTCAAAAATAAATAAAATAAAGCCCATCCTATTATGAGCAGTTCAAGTAAGTGCAGAGAGAGGAAGGGGACACTTGCCCACACAGTCAAGTCAGTCCCGTGGATAGTGAACAACAAAGTGCCTCCAGAACCTCAAGATTAGGAGCCACTGGATAACAAAAGTCAGCACAGGGACAAAACAGGTGCCAAGATATCAAGGATTCTTTTGTCATCGGGAGTCCATGTGACTAAATTTCAAGAGGTCAGATTAGAAAGAGCAAAGTTGATGGAGCATTACCTGTGGTTTAAACTTCTACCTGTCATATTTAAGGCAATCACCATGAGGAGCTTGACTTAGGAAGTTAAGGAAGACATGCCGAATTTGTTGATTTTCACATGGAAGACGTGTGTGTGTGTGTGTGTGTGTGTGTGTGTGTGTGTGGTTGTGGTTGTGGTGAGACACAAGGGTTAAAATTAACTGGTCCTCAGTTTGTGGTGTTTCCTGCCATTAGCCATGGCCTTGGGAATGACCCCCACTCCTCCCTTCTAGCCCTCCAGAAGACTACAATTGTCTCTTGCTCCAAGTGAGTCTTCACGAATACAAAGCCCAGCAAGTGCAGGGGGACTAGTGTGACATGCACACAGTGTGGCACAGGCAAGAGTCCAGCTTTGGAGGCAGCGATCTCTCAGACTTAAGACCACCTGAATGAAGACCACATGGTCAGCATCCCTTTACTCTGACCATGTCTGGTCACACGGTCTTTAGGCTCCACAAATATTCTTGAAGCCAAGAGTCACAATTTGGATGGAAATCACAAAGATGGAGGCCTGAGGGTGGCTGAGCATCCATCGTCACTGGTGTCCACTCCCAGAGCTACTCAAAGGTGGGCACTAGTGAACAAAAGCCTTCAGAAGAGAGAAGGAGACATCACTGCTCTGTTAACCCCCATCCTGTCTTTGACCTACAGGCCTCTGCACACCATAAGGCCTAGACCAGCCTCAACTATATCACACATTGACTTTTTTCATCTCTGGACAATGGTAGCCTGGAGTGTTGTAATACCTATGGAATTTTTATAGCGTACCTAAGGGATATTTATCAGATCTCTGAGTTCTTTCCAGTGAAAATGGAAGTCCAGGAAGCGGTTAGTAGAGGATGACTAATAGGAAACAAAAACAAGAAACCACAACAACCTGAAATTCAGAAATGGAAAGACTTGCGTTTGAATTCATCTGCCCTACTCACTAGCTGTGTAACTCTGGGCAAGTTACTTGAACTCTCTGAGCCTCTGTCTAAAAAATGCAGGCAAACCTTATTAACCACTTCTGATCTCTGTGAGCAGGGATTTCCTTTTTACACCTTCCAATGGAAGCAGCCTTAGTTATCTGGTTTTTGGGCAACGTCAGTCAGTCTGCATTTTTCAGTTGGTTGAAGCCATCTACCAAGTGGAGACATTTGCTCTTTTGCCTTCACTTTTAACCTGAGCCAGTGAGACCTGGCTTAGGACTGTGTTCTGCAGACTCGTACATTACCTCAGAGGGGAGCTAAAAACCAGAACGCTGCCAGAACTCTTTGTGCCTCTCTCTTCCTCGTCATTATTATCTCCTCCAGTCAGGTTTCTCTGCTTCTCTGTTCCTACAGCTGAATATAAGCCCCACTCAACTCCTACATTTATTAATATATGTGATGCCATTGATATGGATTGGCTGGGTCCCCACTCGAATCTCAACTTGAATTGTATTTCCCAGAATTCCCACATGCTGTGGGAGGGACCTGGGAAGAGGTAATTGGCAATTGGAGCATAGCACAGGGGCTAGTCTTTCCCATGCTATTATCATGATAGTGAATAAGTCTTATGAGATCTGATAGGTTTATCAGGGGTTTCCACTTTCGCTTCTTCCTCATTTTCTCTTGCCACTGCCATTTAAGAAGCATTGTTTGCTTCCCGCCATGATTCTGAGGCCTCTCCAGCCATGTGGAACTGTAAGTCCAATCAAACCTCTTTTTCTTCTCAGTCTTGGGTATGTCTTTATCAGCAGTGTGAAAACAAACTAATACAGTAAACTGGTACCAGTAGAGTGAGGAATTGCTGAAAATGTGGAAGCAACTTTGGAACTGGGTAACAGGCAGAGATTGGTACAGTTTGAAGGGCTCAGAGGAAAACAGAAAAATGTGGGAAAGTTTGGAACTTCCTAGAAATTTGTTGAATGGCCTTGCCCAAAATGCTGATCGTGATATAGACAATAAAATCCAGGCTGAGGTGGTCTCTGATGGAGATGAGGAACTTGTTGGAAACTTGAGCAGAGTTGATTCTTGCTATGTTTTAGCAAAGAGAGTGACAGCGTTTTGCTCCTGCCCTGGAGATTTGTGGAACTTTGAACTTGAGAGAGATGATTTAAGGTATCTGGTGGAAGAAATTTCTAAGCAGCAAAGCATTCAAGATGTGACTTTGGCACTGTTAAAGGCATTCAGTTTTATAAGGGAAGCAGAGCATTAAATTTTAGAAAATTTGCAGCCTGACTATGCAATAGAAAGAAAAACCCATTTTCTGGGGAGAAATTCAAGCCAGCTGCAGAAATTTGCATAGGTAACAAGGAACCCAATGTTGATTCCCAAGACCATGGGGAAAGTGTCTCCAGGCTGTGTCAGAGACCTTCTAGGCCGCCCCTCCCATAACAGGTCTGGAGGCCCAGGAGGAAAAAGTGGTTTTGTGGGCTGGGCCCAGGATCCCCATGCTGTGTACAGCCTCAGTACTTGGTGCCCTGTGTCTCAGCCTCTCCAGGCATGGCTGAAAGGGGCCAACATATAGCTCAGGCTGTGGCTTCAGAGAGTGGAAGCTCCCAAGCCTTGGCAAGTTCCACGTGGTGTTGAGCCTGCAAGTCAAGAAGTGAGATTTGGGAACCTCCACCTAGATTTCAGAAGATGTATGATAATGCCTGGATGCCCAGGCAAAAGTTTTCTGCAGGATTGCAGCTCTCATGGAGAACCTCTGCTAGGGCAGTGCAGAAGGGAAATGTGGGGTTGGAGTCCCCACACAGAGTCCCTACTGGGGCACTGCCTAGCAGAGCTGTGAGAGTAGGGCCCCTGTCCTCCAGACCCAAGAATGGTAGATGCACTAACAGTTTAAACCATACAGCTGGAAAAGCCACAGACAACTATGCCAGCCTGTGGAAGCAGTTGGGAAGAAGGCTGTACCCTGCGAAGCCACAGGGGCAGAGCTGCCCAAGACCATGGGAATCTACCTCTTGTATCAGTGTGACTTAGATGTGAGACCTGGAGCCAAAGGACATCATTTTGGAGCTTTAAAATTTGACTGCCTACTGGATTTCAGACTTGCATGGGTCCTGTAACCCCTTTGTGTTTCCCAATTTCTCCCATTTGGATGGCTGTAGTTACCCAATAGCTGTATCCCTATTGTATCTAGGAGGTAACTAGCTTGTTTTTGATTTTATAGGCTCATAGGTGGAAGGGACTTGCTTTGTCTCAGATGAGACTTTGGACTGTGGACTTTTGGGTTAATGATGAAACAAGTTTAAGGCTTTGGGGGAACTGTTGGAAAGGCATGATTGGTTTTGAAATGTGAGAACATGAGATTTGGAAGGGACAGGGCAGAATGATATGGTTTGGCTATGTTCCCATTCAAATATCAGCTTGAATTGTATCTCCCAGAATTCTCACATGTTGTGGGGGGGACCTGGGAGAAGGTAATTGAATCATGAGGGCCCATCTGTCCCGTGTTATTCTCCTGATAGTGAATAAGTCTCACGAGATCTGATGGGTTTATCAGGGGTTTCCACTTTTGCTTCTTCCTTATTTTCTGTTGCTTTATCAGCAGCATGAAAATGCACTAATACACCCCTAGTCACAGAAGGGATCTAACTTGATCATCCCAAGTCCAAATTCTAAGAATGTAGAACACAACTAGCCCAGCTTGAGACAGACCTTCCCCTGGTCCAGTCAACTAGGCTTCAGCATCTGAGTCATATGGGTCCAAAGTGGCTGTCAGGATATACTCTGTGGCTGGGGATTTGGGAGGAGGATGTTAATATTCTATTGCTGCTATCACAAGTGATCACATTGTGGCTTAACCCATGAAATTTGTTATCCTATAGTTATAGAGGTCAAAAGTCTAATGTGGGTTTCACTAGGCTAAAATCAAGGAGCTGGCAGGGCTGTGTTTCATTCTGGAGACTCTGGGGGAGAATCCATTTCTTTCCTTCTCTAGCTCCTAGAGGCTGCCCACTTTCCTTGATTCATGGCCCCACCCTCCTTCTCCAAAGCCATGTATGATGGTGGAGATCTTTTCACATTACATCACTCTGACACTGACTGTCCTGCCTCCCTCTTCCACATTTAAGGACCCCAGTCATGACATTGGGCCCACCCAGATAGTCCAAGATAAGCTCCCTGTCTGAAGGCTAGCTGATCAACATCACTAATTCCATCTGCAACCTCAGTGCCCCTTGCCAAGTAACATACACAGTCACACATTCAGGGATTAGGATTTGGACATTTTTGCAGGGGTAGTGGGGGAGCATTATTTAGCCTACCACAAGGAGGTAGCTCCAATAAAAAGACGGGGTGGTTATGAACTGGGCAGACACCCATTTTGTGTCCTACTGGAAGACAGACAGATCCACCTGCTCTTTTCCATTTCTCAAACGATGTTTGTAGGCCTGCTCCTGGTAATATTCCAAAGGTCTACAGAAATTAAGAAAACAGAACATTTTCCCTTCAAGGATTTAATCTAGTAGGAGACACACCAATATCCAAACACCAAGGCAATGTTCCTCTGAAACCTTCCAGCCCTTTCTACCTTTTTAAAGGTCTTATCCCATGCTGCTCACCCCATTTTAGAGGCATCAACTCACAACAATGTGATCAACAGTCACCAAAGTTCAAGTCCTCTCTCTCCCCTCCTCCTCCCGGCTCCCAGGTGGGGAAGTTTGGTGCAACTTCTTCCCAGGGCTGACTTCGTCCACCCTAGGAGTTTCATAAATCACCTCATAAAAACCCATTTACTGGTTTCCCCAACATAATGGCTGAAATAAACCACTTGATACACACTTGGAAATCCCCTCCAGAAAACATGTGCATTGTTTTTTGGCATGGCATCTTGGTTTCCAACTTGAATTTCCACCACCTTTGCTTTTTAGACAGTGTCTGCCATGATTAAGATGGCTGAATCCTCCACTGTTTATTGAGTTGGACAGCAAATCATAGAGTAAATGCTTTCCCTTGCACTTTAAAAGGATTTAATAGGAAAATATTTTTCCTACATCCTGTTTCAAGGGGAAAATGTGATTTTAAGGGACATTTTATAGTTCACAACAGGATATTGAAGGGCATTTGGTTTTGCTTAGTTTATTATGACTGTGTTTCTCCAGCATGAAGTAGTGTTTTTTGTGATTATTTAGATAAGTCTGATTATGGTAGGTAGACAGCCAAAGAATTATGGAAATTTAGGACTGGAAAGGGCCTTAAGTATCATCCAGGCCAAACTCTCTCATTTTTCAGATGAGAAAACAAATGACTTGTCCAAGATCACACACTGAATTGCAGGGGAAAATGAGATTAGAATCTTTATCTTCCAACTGTTTAATGTCCCCTGAAACAGTTTTGTGATGAGAGTAGGAGTAAGGAGAGTAGCATTGATTCAAACAGATCCCTATGTATCTGTAAGCACTTCTGAATATGAGAATGGGAGTAACTAGTATGAGTGGATTTCATTCATTCATCTATCCATTAAGCCAGCCAGTCAGTGAGTCATATTCTAAACATACTTCCAGTGTTTACACAGTAGGTCGCATGTGCAAGGTGCTAAAAATACAAAAACAAAGCTAAAGTCCCTGCCTTGGAGCAAGTTAAGGAGTAATGGACAGACGAATGTATACAGACATAATTATAATTAAACATAAATGTGATAATGGAGTTTGTTGTTTTTCATGGCAGCTTCAAAGCATGAAATTTAAAAAGCTACTCTGCAGGGATAGGAAATGATCAGCACTCCAGAAACAGAGTTGGAGAGATGCTTTCCTTGTAGTCCATTTCTGGCCATTTCATTATCTCTGTCTTGATGGGACTCTATGGAGCAGGAACCATGTCTTAGCCTGGCGTTGTGGCAAGAGCCTCAGTTCTATGTCAGACAAGCTTGGGTTCAAATCCCAGTCACTTTCTAGTAATAAGTTCTTTTGAAGTTATTTCCTCATCTATGAATAAAAGATAAAAACATATCCATCAGGGTTGTTGTACATGTGTATTAGTCTGTTCTCATGCTCCTGATAAAGACATACCCAAGACTGGGTAATTTAAAAGGGAAAAAAGAGCTTTAATGGACTTACAGTTCCATGTGGCTGGGAAGGGCTCATAATCATGGCAGAAGGTGAAAGGCACATCTTACATGGTGGCAGACAAGGAGAGAATGGGAGCCAAGTGAAAGGGGTTTTCACTTATAAAACCATCAGATCTCGTGAGACTTATTCACTACCACAAAAACAGTAAGGGAGAAACCACCCCCCATGATTCAGTTATCTCCCACCAGGTCCCTCCCACAACACATGGGAATTATGGGAGCTACAGTTCAAGATGAGATTTGGGTGGGAACACAGCCAAACCATATCAACGTGTTAAATGAGATGATCCATATAAAGTGTATAACACAGCATCTGGTGTCGTTAGTCATAAAACATCCAGTCATCATGATAATGGGGATGTTGAAGATGAAGCTAGACAGAAGAAACTTCAGAGTGGCAATGCTGAGGCAGCTGGAAGTGGTGAGAAGTCTTCTTTAGATTTTGGAAGGAAGCTTGGTTACTTTCAGTCCTGTGTATCACCCAACGAATGTGTGTTGTTCAAGAGTGAAGGCAGAGACAGTACCTTGGACGAGTGTTTGGAATTAAAGGAAGCACTTAGAAAGTAGTCGGCCACGTGGTTTGGATAAGTCTCAGAGAGTGTTTCTGGGATTTGGAATATTTATTCTGGAGAAGAGAAGATTTAGGGGTTAGATGAAATGAAAGTCCTCAAGCACATGAACCGCTGGTGGAGAGCAGCTGTTCCCTATTTCTGTTTTGGACTGGATGAAAGGAAATGAGCTTATATTGAAGCACGAGGGATTTAGGCTAAACATGAAGAAGAATTTCCTGGATGTGGGTGTTGTTGGACTTTGGAATGAGTTACCAAGGTGTCTAAAATAGGGGCAGTGTCTCTCTGGCTGCAGATCTTGAAGTGTGGAAGCGTTGGCTCCATGCAAGAATGTCTACACTCACAAACTCTTTCCAAGTGGGAGAGTCTATGACATTAACTGGATCTTCTAACGTGAGGATATGAGCCTCAGTCAACCCCAAACCACTGTCAGAGACCTTGATCTAGCATAAGAAATGGTTGTGGTACGAGCTGGATGATTATCTCTGGCAATCTGCAGTTTGACATTCCACAAATACCACAATTGCTTGTGTAGGCTACTCCAGCGACCAAACAGCTCCCCTCTTTGAAATCTATTAAGAAATTCTCTGTAGGTCTTCTTTCACCAAAAGTGCATTTAATAGAGCTTGGAATTTCCTCCCAAAACATTTATTTTTGTTGATATATTTTTAGGTCTCCATTATTACTTGTCTTCACCTTCCTTTGCTTTGTAGGCATAAGTTATCAATAACCGGGCATTGGCCACACTGTGGGAGTTCTCCCCTACCCTCCCAGGGAAGCTAAGTCTCTAGCTTTCGGAAAGTTTTAAACCAACCGCTAGTTTTCATAATTGTACATCAAAAAGGCAGGCAAATTGCAGCAGCTGTAAGTTCAAAGTCAGGACAGAAAAGTCTCACTGTGAGCATCACAGCTAATAGTTTTGGGTTTCCCTCACCCCAAAAGTAGCCCATGATGGGTTAGGTTTTTATTTTTAAATAGATTCAGAGTTGAATAACTAGCCTTTGTAAGGGGCTTTAACAAAGAGGCTGTATATTGGCAGATATTAAATATGCCCCTATATACCCTAAGTTGTTTTGTCCAAAATGTCTCATTTACTATAATTTCATTGATAAATCCCTGACTGTAGCCCAAGGACTTTCACATATTGGCTGCCTCCGGTCGGACCCACAGGCCTCCATTGATGACTCCGAATCAGCCCCACCTGGCCCTCGATCCCCTCCTGTAGAGCGACTGGGTGATGGTTTCTGTAAGCCAACAAACTTGCTCTTTTCTAATAAATCCCACACACAGTCCAGAAAAATATGCAAGCAGTCCTTTTACAAGTTCCTACCCAAACAGGGTCAACAGAGGGAGGAGAGGCAGAAGCAGCTGCCCTAGAAGCCAGCCATTGTCCCAGGCCCATAGCCGACGTGAAATCTTAGCCCTCCTTTCCTTACTCACGGGCCATGGCTGCTCTTCTGGTCAGCACCGAAATCTCCTCCCTGAAGACCTTCTTTCTCTTCCTCCCTTCTTCCTTCCCCCACTTATTGGTCCATTGAAGTCCCTGGAGGTCTCCTGGGTCCTGTCCTCTTTGGGTTGTCATTTCTCTTTGCTTCAGTTGCTCACACCGAGACAGAAGAAAATCTGCTCCACCCTGCTAGGTACTGTTGTCGGAGTGAACTTGTCAGCACAGTCAGAACTTTCATTTGTCCTTCAAGTCTAAGCTCTGCGAGCTCCTTCTCTATGTTACATCTGCCTCCTTCCTCTTTAGTTGTTTTTTTATTGGTCTTAGACTTGGGGAGTGTAGGTTCCAGGAAATTGAGGATGGGAATACAGTGGAAATTCCATTCTCACAAGAAAATAATCTGAAATTTCTGGCTTGGGTGATGGGTTGTCATTGATAGAGATAGATGCTGATGATGATGGTGATAATGATAGCCAATCCTATGTAGCACTCATTAAGTACCAAGCACTATTAAGTGCTTGAGGGAGAATAAATTATACAATCCTATGTGGCTCGTATTTCTGTCATATGCATTTTGTTGATATAAAAAAATCAAGGCACAGACTAGTTAAGACACATACTTAAGGTCATACAGCTAGTAAGTTACAGAGCAAGAATGGAACCCAAAAGGCCGGGCATGGTGGCTCACACCTGTAATCCCAGCACTTTGGGAAGCCGAGGTGGGTAGATCACTTGAGGCCACAAGTTCAAGACCAGCCTGGCCAACATGGCGATACCCCATCTCTACTAAAAACACCAAAATTAGGCTGGGCATGGTGGCTCACACCTGTAATCCCAGTACTTTGGGAGGCTGAAGTGGGTGGATTGCTTGAGGTCAGGAATTCAAGACCAGCCTGACCAACATGGTGAAACCCCATCTCGACTAATAATGGAAAAATTTGCCAGGTGTGGTGGCAGGCACCTGTAATCCTGGCTACTTGGGAGGCTGAGGCAGGAGAACCGCTTGAACCCAGGAGGCAGAGGTTGCAGTGAGCTGACATGCACCACTACACTTCAGCCTGGGTGACAGAGCAAGACTCTTGTCTCAAAACAAAACAACAACAACAACAAAAAAGAATGGAACCCACGCAACTCAGCCCCAAGTCTCAGGAGAGATATCAGGCCACAAGTGTGTGTGGACCAGCCAGGTTGAAAAGGAGAGCGGCCGGGGCAGGGACTCTGGCTTTAGGACCAGCTATGACCTGGAGAGGGGCTTAGGGAGCCGCCTCACCCTTCGGACTCCTGGCCTCACTGGGTTGCTCCTCCAGCTCTGCCTTACTGACTGAACCAACATCTCCTTTTCTCCACTTCAATTTCACTCCCTCTCACCCACACATCTTCCTTGTTAAAGCCACCCAATCTCACCCCAGGCATAGCCAGGCTTAGTTTATACTTCCTGCCCTCAGAGTTACTCCTGGTGCCAAGCTTTCTGCCTCACCATGCTTATCCTGCCTGCCCATCCTCAAGACTCACATTGACGCACAGCATCCCTCGGAGGAATTTGGCTGAGACTAGAGAAGCAGAGGCAATGCCGCCTCCTGGGGAAGGAGCATTTTCACGAGGCAGTTGTTTTCCTCCATCCTGCTCTGCCCCATCTCTGCTCCAGCTCCTGGAGCAGGAAAATGCAACAGCCTCATTCCAAGAATATAATTTACATAAAATAGTTTCCAAATTTATTAAGGGAGCAGACAGCGAAAGGAAACCCACAATTAAAGAGGCTTTGCACGCATTCGATATCTTTCCACTGGCTGAAGTGTATCGTCTTCCTGAATTAATGAGGTCTGGGCAAAAACTGTAGCACAAAAGTATGCTTCAGTTTCAAGACTTCAGGGCCTTCATCACCCTGGGTGGGGTAGGCAGCAGGGGTGGAATTGGCAGGGAAGAGTTAGAGGCCAATCTGTTTTTTAAGGATGTGTTGCCAGACTGAAGTGGAAGCCTGATACCGTAGGTACAGCCTTTTCTCTGTAAAGAGGGGAAGCAGTTTACATTTGGGGATACCCCAGTTTGTTCATTCAGCAAATATTTAAAAAAGATTTTTTTTTAGAGACAGGGTCTCACCCTGTCATCCAGGCTGGAGTGCAGTGGTGTGATTGTAGCTCACTGTAACCTTGAGCTCCCAGGCTCAAGTGATCCCCTTACCTCTGCCTCCCAAAACACCAGGATTACAGGCAGGTGAAGGAGCATGCGTTTGTATGTAACTAAGTAGCCACCCATCAATTTTACCGTCACGTCTTTATCATTTACCTAACCCTTTATCCAATCATCTGCTTAACACATATCCTACCTTGTTGTCAAAGTCGTTCGAAGCAGGTTGCCAGAGATCTGGACCCAAGAGCAGCTGGTGAGGGAAGCAGTTGGACAGGTTACAGGAGATGCCCAGGATGGACTTCCCTGAAGCCACATGCTGCTGTCACCTCAGTAGCTTGTGATGCAGAGAGAGCCTGGCTTTGGAGTCAGACAGCCCTGGGGTGAATTCTGACTCGTTTGCTTACCACCATTGGCTAGTTCATTTATCTTATTTCTTGTTTATCTTAACAGAATCACACTTAACCATGAGGGTGTTGGTGGATTAACTAGTAATGTTAGTAGTGTGCTTATTATATAATATCCCTCATCAAGGTAGACAACACATGTTATTCATTCTCTAAGTATTTATTCAGCACCTACTATGTGTCAGGCACCACCCAAACTGCAGGAACTGTAATACAGACTAGGATATCCCTATCCTCATTGAAATTTCTTCAAGTACTTACAGGCCTTTTGCTGATTAAAATCCTACACAGGGTACAAGATCGATGTACAATTTGTCTAAACTTTGGAGAGCAGAGCAAATTAAAGAGAGATTATCAAGAGCCAGAATTTCAGGGACAGATGCTCATAACGATTTCATTACAAAAAAAAAAAAAAAGGTAGTAACATGGAAAGGAGGCACTCAGAAAGCAACAAGAGGTTTTGTTGTCTGTTTTTTATTTTTTAGAAAACCCATAAGCTGTTTATAGAAAAGAAAAAGTAAACATGACCTGATGTTTCAGCTTCAGGCATAATAACCCAGACATTTTTGAAACCCACAAGGGTAGTTTCTACTTCTTCAGAATGTCTTTTTTTTTTCCTTCCAACTGTCTGGCTTCCTTTTCTCTTCAATGGAATAACATATACAAACTCTACCTAAGAGTGCCATATAAAGTACATGCCAGCCTAGAAGACATGTCTCTAACCAAGTCGAAAGAGCGCAGTATTCATTCATTCATTCATCCATTCAACAAATGGTTATTAACAGGTAAGATGGCAGTATTCATTCATTCAACAAATGTTTACTAACAGGTAAGACACCAGTATTCATTCATTCATCCACTCAACAAATGGTTATTAACAGGCAACACGGCAATATTCATTCATTCATTCATTCAACAAATGTTTATTAACAGGTAAGACTGCAGTATTCATTCATTCATTCATCCACTCAACAAATGGTTGTTAACAGGTAAGACGGCAGTATTCATTCATTCATTCATCCATTCAACAAACGGTTATTAACAGGTAAGATGGCAGTATTCATTCATTCATTCATTAAACAAATGTTTATTAACAGGTAAGACTGCAGTATTCATTCTTTCATTCATTCATTCAACAAATGTTTATTAACAGATATTGTTTACCAAGCACTGTGTGTTAGGGAGGAGATGGTACCAAACAGACCCAAGCCTCAGGAAAGAGAGGCTGTTACATTCAGAGACAATTAGCATACACTACAATGAATGCTTTGATGAAGGATGCAAACAAAGAAAGACAAAAAGCCAAAAAAACTTCACAACGTGTGGATCCCTCCCTGTGGGCGTGAGAAGGGAAAACAGCTTCAGGGAGCTCAGAGCCGCTCTTCCTTCCTCTCTGTTCTTTTCCTTCCTCCTCCTCTTTCCTTCATCTTTCCTCTTTTTCTTTCATCCTTCCTCTTCCCTTCTCTTTGGATATCACTAATAAAAGAGAAACAGATGTCAGAGATGTAGACATGGGGAGGGAGTTAGTATCTAGCCTTATGGAACAAAATCCTCGGGACCCAATAGAGTTTAGTGTTGCAGAGCTTTCTCCTGAGTTCAGCTAAAACCAGGCTCTTGTCACACGACCACAGACGGTTTAGGCTCTCGGACACATAGAAGGTTGAGGAAAACAGAATTTATTGCGCGAAAAAGACAAAGAAAGAAAAACTCTCAGCAAAGTGAGGTCTTGCCAACAACTTCCCACCTCACAAGTGGAATCCCAGGTTACCATACAGGCCAGGTTCCTCTCCCCTGCACCCTTCGTGAACCTCCCCTAGCTCTGCCCCTTTCCCCCAGTAAACAGCTGGACCTCATTTAGAGAAAAGCAGCTGGTAAAGGGCAGACTTCACCTGGGTCCAGTAGTTGGGTTTCTCAGCCTTCAAGCTGTGTTAGCCTTGAGGTGTGGTTTCACCCGGGACACTGGCTGTCTCCTGTCTCTGTCATTAGCATCTATTCCCAAGTCTTGGTTGGACACTTGACTCTCTCCTAGAGCAACCCCAGCAAACAGCGGTCTATTGTGTACTTAAATACCCGCACGGATTGGGAACTCTCTCCTTTGTGGGAAAGCTCCTTAACTTTTGGGACGCCCAGTTTGTTCATTCAGCACATTTTCTTTTAAAGTTTTTTTGAGACAGGATCTCACTCTGTCACGCAGGCTGGAATGCAGTGGCATGATCATAGCTCACTGTAACCTTGAACTCCTGGGCTCAAGTGATCTTCCTGCCCCAATCTCCCAGGATCTAAGGGCTACAGGTGTGTGCCACCACTCCCAGCTAGTGTTTTAATTTTTAAAAACTTTTGTAGAGATAGTGTCTTGCTATGTTGACCAAGCTCGTCTCAAATTCTTGGCTTCAAGCCATCCTCCCACTTCTGCCTCCCAAAACACTGGGATTTCAGGCATGAGCCACCAATGTGCCTGGCCTCATTCCACAAATCTTTACAAAGCTTCAAACATGGTCCAGATGCTGGGAATACAGAGACGAATCAAACAGAAACCCTGCCCTCCAGCTGTCCCCAGCTTTCTCACTTCTTTGCGGCCACCTCTTCTACCCTGCTTTTCCACCTTGCCCCTTCTCCTGTCACGTGGCTTTTGATTTGGTCACCACTTTGCCTGTGTGTCTTTCCCGAAGTGAGTCCCAGACTTCAGGTGTGGTCTGACTCAACGTCCTATCAGGTCTCTCCCTCTGAAAACTGTGCTTGTGTTAAAGCAGCTTGGGAGCTCATTAATGTTCTTGGCAGTCAGGTCCTACCCTTGACGTGCAGGAGCTGGCTGTCCACTTAGGAGACCTCCGTCTTTTTCACACGTGAGTCTGTTAAGCCTCACCTCCCTCGTTGCCTCCCTGTGTGGGACAGTTTTCAACAAATGTTCAGAGTCTAACACCTGCCCTTGTTAAACTTAATCTTGTTACACTAGTCCCCTTGTTTTTACTTCTCAAACCTTTTGAGTCTTGCTTCTGTTACCCAAGAAGACCTAGAAAGCTCCACAACTCCTCTTACAATATTTGTGTGTGTGTGTGTGTGTGTGTGTGTGTGTGCACATCCCTAGGTACAGCTCTGAGGAGCCCACCCATAAGTTTCTGAACAGTCTTCCATGAATACAGCTCATTCATACACGTTTATTCGTTCTGTGACATTCATTCAACATTTCCTAACAAAACTTTTGCGTTTGAGCACTTTTTGCCCAGGCATTACAAAGATGATAGAAGCAAAAGAATCCTTACTAAGGAGTGAATTATTGATAGTACTCACCTGCGTTTTTTTTTTTTTTTTAAGCAGAGGGTTTTATTTATTTTGGCCTAATTTCCACCTGTCAGAAAATCAAAACAGTGATGAATTATATATTACTATACTACATTGTATTATCGGCGGCAAAATTCAAGTGTGCTCTGCTTAAA
Organism: Alouatta palliata; assembly: GCA_004027835.1. Lineage (NCBI taxonomy): Eukaryota > Metazoa > Chordata > Mammalia > Primates > Atelidae > Alouatta > Alouatta palliata. The sequence goes on along the minus strand of PVKV010009700.1, from coordinate 16,326 downwards.
ATTTGGAAGACAAACTTTCTCATTTAGAAGAATCCATTCTGCTAGTGCCTGATCAAAATGGACTACAAAGTTCATGAGGCATACATATTGATTCCATTTTTTTCTTGAGAAGGAGTCTCACTCTGTCACTCAGGCTGGAGTGCAGTGGCGCTGTCTTGGCTCACTGCAACCTCTGCCTCCTGGGTCCAAGTGATTCTCCTGCCTCAGCCTTCTGAGTAGCTGGGATTACAGGCACATGCCACCATGCCAGGCTGATTTTGTTGTTGTTGTTGTTGGTATTTCTAGTAAAGACGGGGTTTTACCATGTTGGTCAGGCTGGTCTCAAACTCCTGACCTCGTAATCCACCCACCTCAGCCTCCTAAAACGCTGGGATTTCAGGCATAAGCCACCATGCTCAGCTAGTTTTTTTTTTTTTTTTTTTTTTTTTTTTTTTTTTTTTTTTTTTTTTTTTT